>JAIUZE010066185.1:0-126747 GCA_022085475.1 Heliosperma pusillum
GAAGGTCACAACATATTGTTGACGACTCTCTTGTGGTGTTTGTAGGTTGAAAGGTCAGATGAACAAGAAAGAATGGAAGCTGAAGGAGTTAATGTTAGTGACTTGCTATCAGATGCGCCTTTAACACCAAGATCAATAGGTAAACATTAAACATTACACAACTGAAAATTACACAAAATCTAAACAAAAACTAATTTTCATATTATTATTATTATTATTATTTTCATCTCTGATTATATTTTGTGATGATACCCTGATGAGAGTACAGAGGCAGAAGTAGAGGTATGCAAGAGGAGTGAAATAGACGACTTCATAGTGATCGGCACAAACGGGTTATGGGACGTGATTGAAAACGACGTGGCAGGCGATATGGTTAGGAAATGCTTTAGAGGACAGGTCAGCAAGACGGTATTAGAAGGCGCGGGTGGAAACTGCGCTGTTGCAGCTGCGACTATCTTAGCTGAGCTAGCCCTCGCTCGTGGAAGCAGAGACAACATAAGTGTCATCGTTGTTCAACTCCGTTCTTTTGATGCCAGTTCCAGCTCTTTTACTAAATGAACACTCCGACTTATGTCTACTACTGTCTCTGTCTCATCAGGTTCTTTATATTAACTTTTTTCTGTAACGGGAATTTGGAACAAACGAAAAGAAACTGATGAGACTATGGCTCATGTATTATGCTAGAAGACATGTAAATTAACAAATGACTTTTGTCATCAGTTGTATAAATATATGTGTGTGTTACTTTGTTTATGTGGGTACGTTAGTAATTTAGTAGTGATAATAAATGTCATTTAATATCATACTGTAAATGTTATGGGACACAAAAGCGGTGATCTCAACTCCTTATTTTGAGACAGCATGCCTTAAATTATGTATGAGTTTTTCTATATGGTAACCCTTTGGTTTTCAAATCTATACAATAATATAAAAAGCCTAGATTGAGCAATTATTGAAGCGACACGTGGCAATCCCTCCTTCATTTGTAAGACATTATTTGTTATACTTCCAATCTCTAAATCACATAGTATACTCTCTTAGAATTTTTAGACTTTCCATCTTCCCTTTTTAATGGCACTTAAATTCTTGTAATTTATGTCCATTAATTAGTAATATTCCATTTTTAAGTTTTTCAACCCATTCACCTACCTTTCTATGCATATATATAATTAAGTTGTAAAGAGAAAAATCTAATTAGTCACTACATTTTCATTCTTTTTGCAAATGGTTATTATTCCAATTTTCCTTTTTGATATGATATATTATTAATGTTTTTGTGTAATATTGGTAGTTATGTTTTGTCATCATAATCTTTGTATTGGTGCCCCATTTTATCGTTATTTTCATTAGTTTTTTAATTATATATATATACGCGTATTTTACATCAATATAGTATTTCTTTCGTAGAATGTTCCTTATATTTCATCACATCACATATAAGCTCATTACATATGATCCTAACTATATCATGTACTTTTTGCTTTTACAGCTACTAAGGAGCAAACGGGGTATGATATGATCATTGACATATGATCCTAACTATATATAATATAATTATGAATTTGAAAGTTATCAATTGGGTATGATTCATTGACATAGAAGCCATGAATCAATGTCTTTTGGAAGGGCAATTTGAAGGTGATACTGGTCTCAAGGGATCTTAAGACTCTAGGCTATGTAATCAATTTCTTACAATAAAGTTAAACTAGACCAAGCTCGGTTTTATCCATCAATGTGCTCCACAAACTCACATCAATTTCAACAGTTCACTTTGTTGTGATAATACTTTTTAACTTGCCCTATTTATTTTTTTAACTTCGTTATACTTTGTAAGATGTATTTTTTTAATTTAAAATGGTGAGATTTTGTATATACGACGGTGTTAATGTGAGGCTCAACTTGGACTCTCACGACAATACATGCAAAAAATTAAGGGACAATATGTATATATGAATATAAAATAATTAGATTTCGGGATAAACATTTATTTTATAACCATAAAGTTAAGTTTCAGTTTTTCTTTATTAGTGATATATTAATAATAAAGATTCATGATCAATTTTTAAAGTCAAATGTTTTTATACCATTCTATATATGTAGTTTATATTTAAGTTATGTAAAACCATGTGGGTAAAAAATAAAGTGCCCCTTCTCAACAAGTACATTGTGTCATATGATCGAGGACTGTTGTTTTTAGTATGATATAACAATTATTCAAATTTTGAGCATTATATAAAAAGAATGTCTTGAACATAAATAAAACAATGTATGAATAACAATAAAATGAGAAACTAAAATCCACGTGTTATAACCGCTCCGCGAATTTCGCGGGCAATAAAACTAGTTATACGTGGTAACCCTATTTTTTAAAGATTACACATGGTAACCCTCAACTATATTAATATGTATTGGCGTGACCCTTAACTATTTTTCCGTCAATTTGTCCGTTAAGTATGTGACGTGGCCAATTGATTTCTGAGATTTTCTACCAGGTAACCCTCTAATTTTTTAAACTAGAAATCACACATGCTCAAAAATATAATTCCTAAATTAATCTTTTTTCCACATTTTTACTCAATTACACCCAAAATTATCAACTCTATTATTATCTTTCAATTAACCGAGTTTTAAAAAAAAAATCTAGTACGAACTTTGCTCGATAATAAAAAAACTCCTAATAAATCTTTCTAAATGTCAAAGTAAAAGTGTTCTATACCGACGAGCATTGAAAAAATCAATCCCAAATTTGATTCATTGGTTTCATTTAATTAAAAAACTTTTATTTTCGAAACCTCATTAATACCCCAAAACTGAAATGTAGCAACAAGTAACACGGAGTCACTTCAATTATTCTACAAATTGGCGTAATAAAGTTGTGTACAATTGAGGAATGAGGACTCATTTGTAAACATAAAGTTTAAAGCTTAATGGTGGATTTATATGTTAATCATCGAACCCGGTTTTTGGAGAATTGCGATAATGATACCTTAAAGAGATGATGATATCGAGAATTGACATTTTTTTTATGTAATTGAGTGGAAAACGTGCTAAAAAATGATAAATTGAGGAACTAAGAATTTTTTTTAAAAGTGTTTCTTTCTTAACAAAAAAAGGGTTACCTTGTAGAATTTTATAAAATAGAGGGTTAGCTTGTAGAAAATCTCATAATTCAATTGACCACGTCACATACTTAACGGCCAAGTTGACGGAAAAAATAGTTAAGGGTTACGCCAATAGGTATTAATAGAGTTGAGGGTTACCATGTGTGATCTTTGAAAAGTAGGGTTACCACGTAGAATTTGAAAAAACACAGGGTTACCGTATAGAAAAACCCATTATGTATTTACCATTTATGTGAGTTAGACTTTGTCATTAGAGAATTCACATAAAAAAAATTCAACTTTGTCATTAGAGAATTTACTTGTTTATCAGTTTCACTATCATTTGTTTGAATTAGTTGAGTTTTGTAAACTTTTATAGAACAGTTTGTCTCATTGACAATATCCGTCTTCAGTGAAGACGGGTTGGATTCCCTCTCACAAGAAGAGAAGTGGGAGGGCAAGTTGAGCTTCATTAAACTTGTATTTCTTCCGTTATAGTTGTTGCCAAAGGTAAACAAATGATTGAGACGGAAACCTGGACATTCTATTGATTAGAAAACTCACTAAGTTAGCTGAATTTGACTATGTTAGCTTAGCACCAAGTAGAGAGCTGCAGGACAACGACATTTTGGATTCACTACAGGAGTTCATAATTTATATAGATATATTTATACCAGAGAAGCAAATAAATGTAGTAGAGTTTACAACATCACAATCCAAACAAAAAAAGAGTTGGAAGGAAAAAAAAAAGCACCCATAGAAACAATCCTATATTTTTCGGAACGAAAAAGACGCCTACTTAAGTACATCGAAGGAACGAAAAAAATAGCTCCATAAAAGTTTCACACGAGAAGCGTCACCACTTCTGGTGATCTCTCTTTGCCTTCTTTTGTGTCACTTTCGAATCTGGTATGTATAATAAGCAGTGAGGTAGAGGAGATGGAGGATGAGCACTCATCTTTGATCGTCTCGTCGCTCCTTTCTTCCTCTCGTCTTTATAAATTATTTACCTCCTTGGTTTTTCTTCTTTAGCTCTATCATCCAGTATAACAAGTAGAGCTACAAACTCACAAGGCAGAAACTGAAAAAATTATCAGACATTTTGTTTATATGCTGTTGCATAAGCAAGGGACCTCCTCATGCAAGTGTGTATTTGGAAATTGAAACATCAGCAGGTGTAGCTGGGTGAATGTAGACGAATTCAAGGCTTTTTCCGGCAGCTAAAGAGTTGATCCAAGCCGGAAAACTGTACGAATTACCGTATTTGGTAAGACCCCAAAGAGGACCATGTAGCCCATTAATAAACAGCTGCATGTTTTTGATAGTCTTTGTAGACTTGTTAGTTACAAAGGCAGAGTATCTGTAGTATGTCCGTCCCTCGAAAACCCATGAACTCGTCTTCTCCTGCTTTATGTCAACCGGAGCAGACCATGAAGCTGCAAGAAGATACCATTTCATTAGAGTAGGAACCTTGGACGTAAGAAGTTGAAGAAGTAAATTAGTACCTGGAGCATGGAACGGTTTTGCTCGTGGTGCTCGGGTAGGCTTAGCTTTTGGTGCTGGAGTTGGTTTTGGGGATACTGGTTTAACATCTGGTATTTCAACTGCAAAAAATCCAAATTTAACACACATTTTTTAGACATTGTGAAAGACAAATAAGCAACCAAAATGTTAAAAAGTAAAGCAAGTCATTAGTCATTTTACCTGGTTGAAGCTGGCTATAACCACTGTGACCGGTCATCCGAGCAAGAACACCAATAAGAGGAGCATTGTTGTAAGTAGCTGGTTCAGTTTGCTCGTAATTGTCTCTCTCGTCAGCAAAGTTGTCATAGGCATCAGGACCACCTACAGTAGCGCCAGTCAGAACATTTGGGTCACTTGCTTTTCTTCCGTACCAAGTTGCATATCCCTGCCTGCAAGCGATGAATGACGGGTTGGCCTTAAAGGACACAATCGAGGAACCTCGGTGGTGAACCTGCTGTGGGTAGTTGTTTCCATATCCAACCATGTAACTCGTCGCTCTTGGGTTGTCTCCAAGGATGTAGTCAACCTGGTAGTTGTCCATACTTAGTGTCAAAGAACAAGCTGATGGAAATGCATAGTTCTTGAATTATGACTGTTAGCCGACTAAGAACCAAGCGACTCTAGTTTATCCAAAATTTCGAACTTGAAACTACAGTTTTATAAACATGCATTAACAAACCTGAGTTTTAGCAGTGAGGAAGAGCTCAGATGGAAGAATCCTCATGCTAGAGCATTGCATGCTCTGACGGGCCGAGGAAAGGTAGTCAGAGTAAACAGTGAGAAGGAAAGAAGCGCTAGTCACAAACTGCATGTTGTTCCACCTCTGTCTGAAGAGTAGACCCCCTGGCGTTTTCTGAACATTCCTGCTGCCCTTTCCGAGGCATGAGCACATAAAAGACTCCGCTTTCTGCTGGTATCTCTGAAACACTGAAGTGTACACTCCTGCCCTCCCTTGCATTAAGAACTGCATATGCATATACATATCATATTAACCGGCATTGCTGTTACAAAAAAAAAAACCGAATGTAGCAAAACCATTTTATGACTTCTTACGGAACTTGGTGTCCGTTGAATCCATATAAAGGTCTCATTTCATGTTTACTAAAGGCGAAAAATACCTTTGAAACAAGGACTTGGACACCAGCGTACTTGACATCCCATCCGAATTCAGTCATGCTCCATCCAGTTCCACCTAGAGAGTCAGCATTTCGACCGAGGTAGTTCAAGTAATATTGGTCATTGGTTGCCTTGTAAAGCCATGCAGCTGCCCAAAGAAGCTCGTCCTATACAATTCAGAAGGATTACACTGTTATTCCACGTCTTACATTAAAAATCAGGTCCGTCTAATAGCAAGTGTAAAAGGTTCTCGGAACCACGGCCTAAACTTTTAGGGTCCAATAATTAGATTAACAAGATTATAAAACTTTAATGTGATATAATTGCATAAATTGCTTTTGTGACAATAGTTCAACACACTATATATTTATTTTTATTTGCTAGCTGAACGACATATAATTGGTAAAATGAAGAATAGACAAGTAATTTCACATTACATATCGAACAGTAAGTCTTGCTTAAGACGGTCAAATACTGTAATAAAGACAAAAAATTTGCATGTTTAAAGGCAACAAGTGGAGTGATTTGATATATATATATTTGACCTGTTTTAATGGTTTAAGACAAATAGTGTCCGTCTTAAATGAGAATATGTGCATGTCGAAAAATCGACCGTAAAAAGGGAGAGGTAAAGAGCATATACCGCATAGCCACTGACAGAACGGTAATACTTTTGAGCCACAGTAATGCTGCTGTCATATTTACCCCTGTACTTGTCTGCAAATTCAAATAACTGCAAAAAGGATTTAATAATAAATACACATCAATTAAAGGACTAGCAAAGCAAATACTACAAAACACAAGGGTACTTTAGGAAATCAATTTTTAGAAAGGAGGCAACCGACAGTAGCAGTCACGTGAGTGGATGGATAGAAGATTTGACGCTTTTTGCGGATCCTAAGATTAATGGTTGAGATCTAAAGTATGTTTTCAAATGTACGGTTCAGATCTAATATGGTCCCCTCCTCATCCGACAACTAAACTTACCGTGACTGATAGAAACAAACGTATTAAAGCCGCTGAGCGATTTAGCGGTTTAAATCCACATTGAAAAAAATTGAGTTTACGTGTACTCATTTACGAGAAATAGTTTTTAATGAGCCACTTATTTTAATTTAATTAGTAACCGTCACATAACTGCCTACTTTTGCTAACGGATGCCCCATTGGAAGTCCAAAAGGGAAAGTGTAGCCGTAGATGTCAGCTAGTTTAATTGGTAAACTGATTAGAGCTAATGATCTTGGTTTTAATCTCGTCAGCATCTAAACTGAGTAATTTTTTGTGTAAACGGTTTTGTATTGTGACTTTGTGAGTTAACTTTTTAATACACCGTACATAAAAGTTCTCGTTTATTACGGTAAGTCGGTAAACATGTAAAAGCAAAGGTTAGGACGTATTCAAAAACCGGAGCATGAATTTGGGATGAATAAATAGGAGTAGTGAATAAACCTGACGGGCGTGCGTGAGAAGCTCATTGGCATAGGAGGGATTGGCGCGATGGAAAACAAGGGAGGCGGCGGCCATGGCAGCAGCGGTTTCACCAGCGAGATCCGACCCGGGTCTACTCGGGTCAATTCTATAAGCAGTACGATCAGTGGTCATGTCCTCTGGCCTTTGCCAGCAGTAATGATCCGTGTTCCCATCTCCTACCTATTCTCATTAAATTACCATCAATCCACCATTCAACAATAATAGCATTACCTTCAATATTTCAAGGCCGTGCAACTTTACTCTTGTGTACTATCAACATACTTAAAATCTCATTGAAGACGCCACAAGCTGAAAACGGGTCAAATGTTCCCTTTTAACCGACAAATGTGACCATCTTAAAGACAACTTGTTATTGTTTAGAAAATTTGTTCAGGTTACATTTCATGTTAAATGAGTCACATTAACTCGGTATTCAACTTGTGACGAAAGGTGACTCATCTTTAACAAAGCAAAAAGAATTGCTATTAATTTAGCGGGTCATTTTATTGATTCCATTTATCAAAGATTCAAAGCCATTACTGTCCTAAATTTCACATACTGTAATTTAGTTCAAATTTTAACAAAATTATTCCACCGACACACAATTGATTAATGAAACACATACTTGAGTAGGTATTACACAAGTATATTGTAAAACGGATTATCCAACAAATCGCACTTTTTAATATCCACAAATTCATGTCAGACTAATTAGTAATAAAACCGTCTTACACGAGACTAACCGTTAATTTAAAGTGGAAAAAATACCTCTCCATAGAGAAGATTGGGTTCAGGGTGCGCTTTAATAAGATAATCAGTACCCCACTTAATAGCCTCAAGAGAATGAGCAAGTTCTCCATGAGAATCAATTTGTCTACCATATTCAATCACACTCCATGACATCATTGTTATTGTAAATGCCATTGGTAGTCCAAACTTTACATTGTCCCCTGCATCATAGTATCCTCCTACTAAATTCACCTGCATGTCAAATCTCATTTCTTTTAATCACTACTTTTTATTTAATTAGTCAATGTCAATAAACTACCTACTATATCGATTGTGTATACGTTCTTTTGGACTAAAACCGTCTAAATTAAACTAAAAATATTAGTCTCGACATAATATTAAGTGAACTTAAACTAGTCTGAAACAACAGGGTCTAAGTTACTCATGTTTTAGTCCGAAACAACCGGGTCTATTGATATAACTAAATGAATTGTATAACTAGAAGATTGTTGTAAGTACGTCTTACAACTGTCTTATTTGAGTTTTTGTGTTTCTATTGTTACACTCCATAGTAATTTCGGGATAGGGTGATACTAAAACTCGATACCAACAGAAGAAAAGACGAGTATATATTATTATAAAGAGACTAACCCCTTGAAGTTTGCCATCATTCAAACCAGAATGAGATCTCCAAGTGACCCTTTGAGTGGAAGGAAGGTACCCAGATCTTTGTGCTTCATAAAACAAAATCCCTTTACTCATAGCTTGTGCATAATCATGACCACACAACACCATTTTTGGAATCACCATTAAAAACAATGTAACCATTAACATAGGTAACTTCATAAACTTTCCCATTTCTTATAATATAATATTATCCTTAAATTATGCACAACTAATTTGTTTTGAAATAAATATTCACTATTTTTGTATAAATGTATGTTGTAAAATGCAATGTAGGTGTGATTTATCACTAAAAATTTGATAAACCCACCTAGAAAATGAGGTTGGAAATTAAAGAAGAGAGATATGAGTAAGAGTGAGGAAGTGAGGAAGGAGTGAAGAGTGGGTTATGTTTATATAAGAAGAGGGAAAGGAATGTGTCAATTCTTTCTACTGAATACAAAGCAGAGTTTATTTACACTCATTTACTATTATAATTTATAAATATCTTATTTTTTTCACAAATTCTTGTTTGTGACGGGCAGTATCCGTCAGTCCATCACAAGCTTGCGACGGGTACCACTTCCCCTCACAAATGACCCATTTAAGGGAAAAGGGGAAGCACATGGGGGGTGCCCCACATGTTCCCTCTACCCATTTTGTTAGAGGAAAAACTCATCGCAAGGTCCGACTCGTCACAGGGGAGACCTACTTTTTTTTTATGTCATTTGGGATTTTGTTCTTACACTTTTAAGGGAATGGTTGAAAAGGAGGAGTGGAAACTGGAAACGGTTGAAAACCAGGCATAAGTCATGTGACTTTGGTTCCTCGTGTGAACTTGTTGAGCTTTATTCTCATTTATCACGGGTATATTTATCGCAAGCTTAAGACGGATAAAGTATTATCTATATTGGGTAGAAAAAGACAAGTTATTTGTGATTCTTTATACTTTGTCTTATTTACTCAGGTGGGAGAACTTAAGTCATTAGAAACTTGCAAGGGAGACTTACTGATGGAGTAAAAGTCCCCGTCAACGTATAAAAGTGAGTAGACATGTTTATAAGCTAGCGGGTTACTTCTCTTACAAGACTACAATCAATTGATTTTAAGATGAAATCTCACTTATTTGTGGGCTTGTGAGTTTATCTGTCTCAGTTGTCCTGTAAATCCGCTCTAGAAGACTCAACAAAACTTAACAGATGGACTAGGACGGATTATTATATTCAATTACTCGATTTGTCTCGTAAATGGGTATTAGAAATCGGAATGTAGGTTTACTTATTATAAACATAATACGAAATAGGTAAATGATGCATTTTATATCAGAAGTGTTGTTTATTACTGTAATATCCCGGAAAAAAAAAATAGTATTAAATAGTATGGGGTACTAATAGAATACAACAAGTACATATTATAATATTTACTGGTAAAACGAGCTCGATTAGAAAGACGACTTTGATCTAACGGCTCCGAGGCATGACTAACTCAAATAGACCCGAAGAATCTTATTTGTCATGAATTGGTTTTACTAGCCAGTTTTTATGACGTTATTTGTCGAAATATATAATACATTAATACTACTAAATTTCAGTTACGAGTAATTTGGCCCGGAATATACTAAATTGCTAAGACATGGGATTTTAACCCGGCTAATTTAAAGTTATGGTGAATTGTTGGCTTTCATCTATGTAATTAGACTATCTTAAGTTACCTAGTAAGTAGTAACAATATACTAACTATCTAGATAAGTATATCATGTCAAGTATACTTAGCTCTTAAGTTTCATATTGCTAGTAGATAGTAGTAAACTTGAAATTGAGTTTGTAAACACACACTCGTTCACCACGTAGCATAGGATATGCTTGTATCATATAAGCCGACTTCATATTTTGCCTATAAAAGGCCATCTCTCATATACATATCCCACGTAAAAAAAAAAGGTACATGCAGAAACATACATTACTTGTATTATTCACTTATTTAGTGAATCATGCACGGTTACATGGTAAATATTAGTGGATCCGTTAATCCGTCATTTGTTGTAAGGTATGACTTCGGGACCCTTTGTCGTTATAATTATTTAGTTACTGTCTTATACATAAATAAAATAAGAGGATAGTATAAGTACTTGTTTATATTATTTTATTCGTAAGTTTTGTAGTAGAACCGTTATAATGCTTGTATGATTTCGGGACCGTTCGTCGATATAAGTAATATTTAACTTAAAATAAGACGATGTAGAAATAATAGGTTATATTATATTTTTCGTAAATTTCATCTTATGATAGTTATATTTTGTCTATCTTATATTTATGTCCTATATGCTATAATGTTTGCCATGCTGGTACTGTTTTATAATGTATAATTGGCCAATTGTAGCATTCGGGATACGATTACAGGAGAGGGATGACATTACAAATTTAACCTGTGTACATGGAAGGGAGCACGGCTCCATGATATGAGAACTGCGGTTCTGGTTATTACTGGTGAAAGTGCCAGGGGGTTACATAAAAAAAAAAGTATATGGTCCTGTGTACATGGAGGAGGGCTTAGCCCAGGGGAGTAATTACTCCGTAATGTGTCTCACTTCAGTAATGGTAGACCGTTATATATATTATTGTGAAACGAATGTTACATGCTGATATGACAGTTGTGCATGTCTATTTAAAAATGAATGGATGATATTCATGTGGCATATTATTTATATGTGAGATATAAAAGAGATAAAATAGTGAAATGAGAGCCTAAGGCCGGTGGAGGCAACCGGAGTCATACTCAGCATGTGGTTGGCTGATTCCGTTACTTTCATTTTTTTTCAGGTACGAGTATCGGGGAGGGTCAAGTGTGAGGATCGATTTCATATAGAAGATAAGACTTATAAGATGTATAATTCAACTAAATAGAGTTTTTAGTTTTAATTTTTCAAGTGTATTTATATATTTATTGTAAAACCCTTGTATTTTCCGAAGGGGAAATACGGCGGTGACGCCTTGTAATTCCGCTGGCATTATTAATAATAAAAAGAGCTATTTTGAGGTGCCTGTTTGTTTTTCGGGGCGTTACAAAATGGTATCAGAGCAACCCTACAACCGCGTGTTGAGCCTTCGGCCATACGTTTAGTGGGGTGAAATATTCTAGGACTAAAATATTTTAAGAAGTAAAGATAACTAAAATAAAATAGAAATTGACTAAGAGAGAGTGGGTAGATATAGGTCGGGTAGATCTTGAATAAGTATTGTTATTTATTTACGTTGTTAGGTCGTTGTGTACCATTGAGTCATAACTTATATGCTTTCTGCATATAGTATCAAGTATTTATTTTCTAAAGTAAGCTAATTTAAAATTAAGTTAACTTTAGGACAATACTTATGTTAAGGAAGATCAAAATTATTTTCATACTTGAAAAGAAACTAACAAGAACCAGATACGGAACAAGAGATTATTTTATGTGTACTATTAAATATGTGATTAGTTTTACAATGTGATTTCTTTAAAATTTACGTACACTAAGACCCAATCAAGTTGGTAAGATCTAGGCATAAATTACATATAATGTAAAGATAGAGTCTTATATTTGGTTTAGGGTTGAAGGATGGTATGTATAAATAACTTCGGTTAGTGTAAATGTTTAAAACTGGTTCTAAGAAAATTCTATATTGTTATTAGCAAGTAAATGTAATAAAATTTGAATGTTAATTTATGTTAATGATTATATCTCAAATTAAAAGTTAAGAAAACGTTAAAATAAATATACATTTATAATTGGGTAGAAGGAAGTAATTTTAAATTTATGTTAGAAGAAAATTTATGATCATCATATACGTTTAATAGAGAAAATTACAAAACATTTAATATTAATGTTACGATAATGGGGTTGATATCTTATAAGAGTAATTAATATTCAGAATGGTGGGGTGAAGAATAAAAAGTTTCATTATGTTAGTTATAGATGTTGGTATGTATAGCTTAGCATTATGATAAGATAATTAAGTTTTAACAAGTAGTGTTACACTGGATATTGCAATACAGACAAAGAATGCGAATTGTTCTAGGGGTCCAAAGATAATTAGAATTAGAAATTACATTGAAAAGCTTGAAATTGTAAAAAGCTGCATTGTTGTAAAAACTATTAGTGATCTAATTAATTAAAAAAAAAACTAATGCATTGTAGAATGGAATTTGAAATTAATTGACTGTAAAGATAAGATAACAGTTTTTATTCACAAATGAATAATTTGATTATGAATAATGATGAAATACTCGGAACATATTCAAATGTTTAAAGTGAGAAATTGTTGAAATTAAGATTCTCATAGACGAGACGGTATATATTTTAGGTAACGTACATTAAAAATACTCATTAAATTAAATCTTATATTGAATTATTATTTAAAGGCAATTTAAAAAAAAAAAAAATTGAAATTAGATTTTCTTTGAAATAGAGTCTAAAAAAAAAGGGTAATAGTAATCATGAACTTATTTAGTAATAATAAATCGTAATTTCAGGGATTTATCGAAAAAGGGGAGAACAATTTCATGAAAATTTTATAACGTGTCATTTGAAGTAAATTATCTCTTAAAAAGCATAATGTTCATAAGCAAATTTGACACTTAAATATAGTTATTTGACACAAATGTTAAAATTAACGTAATAGAAGTAGTGTGTATCAAATAGTATCAGGCAAAATTAATAAATTGTTGGAGCGAGGTCAATAGAGGAAAATAATTTTAAATTTCAAAATAAAATGAACATATGAGTTCTATAAGAGGATTAATGTCAGAACCACGAATAAAATATTTTTGAAACCATGATACGTATGTTGTGTTTCTTTTGTTCTAGTATATCTTGAGTATGTTATATTAATTAAATATTTTTAAAAGAATTTGTTATGCAATTAATCCTACATTTAATGATTGCCTTATAATTTTTATTATATTAACTAAAGTAATAATTATTATATGATAACGATAAAAAAAAAATCTATAAGAGAAAAATGTGTCTCAATAAATTAAAACTAGATGTTAAGTTTAGTAACATTGGATATATGTTATTGACAATACTTAGAAGATAAAATAATATAAGAAATTGGTTAACGAACTTATGTTCTATATAATAGTAATACAAGTTATTACTCTTGAGGTTATTATACAAAAAAAAAAAATTTGATATTAACATTTATAGACTTAAAGAAGGTACTGTCGTACGTGACTTTTGGGGTTAGAACTTTTAATAATATAGAATGTGACCGTGTTAGGCTACACTGTTATTTTAAACTCAATATGCTTTTCTATAGTGTTTTATATCATTCCTATCGGTCATTCTAGTTTTAGGATCTCTACTCCTTATTTTCCACTCATTTGCTTCCGGTGTTATTCCCATGATTTCGAAGTTTTGATAACTGGTTTCTCGTGTTACGAAAATTTCTAACTAAGTCAAGTTAGTCATTTGTGTATTTTCAAAGTTTTATTATTCATAAAAAAAGAGTGTACCATTAGAAAGAAAAAAAAAATTGAAAATGAGCTTTTCCTTTTTGTTTCCTTTCTTTTTATTTGTGCGGTTGGTGTGATGCAAAGACTTGTTATTGGAGACGTCTAATAAACTGGTTCAACGCTCGCCTACTAGCACATACTTTGAGTTTGTCATTGAATTGGATTACTTGAATTCTTGTTCGCGACGGGAATTCATGCGTTCCAATATATAAGACATACAGTTTTTATTCATTTCATACATCTGATTGAAAGACTTTTATTTGATTAAATTCTTATAACTTTCATGAGTTTTGAGGAACCAAAGGTTAACTTTTCCATTTTTTTTCGTTTTCAAGTTTCGGGACGAAACTTATTTTAAGGAGGGTAGAATGTAATATCCCGGAAAAAAAAATAGTATTAAATAGTATGGGGTACTAATAGAATACAACAAGTACATATTATAATATTTACTGGTAAAACGAGCTCGATTAGAAAGACGACTTTGATCTAACGGCTCCGAGGCATGACTAACTCAAATAGACCCGAAGAATCTTATTTGTCATGAATTGGTTTTACTAGCCAGTTTTTATGACGTTATTTGTCGAAATATATAATACATTAATACTACTAAATTTCAGTTACGAGTAATTTGGCCCGGAATATAATAAATTGCTAAGACATGGGATTTTAACCCGGCTAATTTAAAGTTATGGTGAATTGTTGGCTTTCATCTATGTAATTAGACTATCTTAAGTTACCTAGTAAGTAGTAACAATATACTAACTATCTAGATAATTATATCATGTCAAGTATACTTAGCTCTTAAGTTTCATATTGCTAGTAGATAGTAGTAAACTTGAAATTGAGTTTGTAAACACACACTCGTTCACCACGTAGCATATGATATGCTTGTACATATAAGCCGACTTCATATTTTGCCTATAAAAGGCCATCTCTCATATACATATCCCACGTAAAAAAAAAAAGGTACATGCATAAACATACATTACTTGTATTATTCACTTATTTAGTGAATCATGCACGGTTACATGGTAAATATTAGTGGATCCGTTAATCCGTCATTTGTTGTAAGGTATGACTTCGGGACCCTTTGTCGTTATAATTATTTAGTTACTATCTTATACATAAATAAAATAAGAGGATAGTATAAGTACTTGTTTATATTATTTTATTCGTAAGTTTTGTAGTAGAACCGTTATAATGCTTGTATGATTTCGGGACCGTTCGTCGATATAAGTAATATTTAACTTAAAATAAGACGATGTAGAAATAATAGGTTATATTATATTTTTCGTAAATTTCATCTTATGATAGTTATATTTTGTCTATCTTATATTTATGTCCTATATGCTATAATGTTTGCCATGCTGGTACTGTTTTATAATGTATAATTGGCCAATTGTAGCATTCGGGATACGATTACAGGAGAGGGATGACATTACAAATTTAACCTGTGTACATGGAAGGGAGCACGGCTCCATGATATGAGAACTGCGGTTCTGGTTATTACTGGTGAAAGTGCCAGGGGGTTACATAAATAATTATATGGTCCTGTGTACATGGAGGAGGGCTTAGCCCAGGGGAGTAATTACTCCGTAATGTGTCTCACTTCAGTAATGGTAGACCGTTATATATATTATTGTGAAACGAATGTTACATGCTGATATGACAGTTGTGCATGTCTATTTAAAAATGAATGGATGATATTCATGTGGCATATTATTTATATGTGAGATATAAAAGAGATAAAATAGTGAAATGAGAGCCTAAGGCCGGTGGAGGCAACCGGAGTCATACTCAGCATGTGGTTGGCTGATTCCGTTACTTTCATTTTTTTTCAGGTACGAGTATCGGGGAGGGTCAAGTGTGAGGATCGATTTCATATAGAAGATAAGACTTATAAGATGTATAATTCAACTAAATAGAGTTTTTAGTTTTAATTTTTCAAGTGTATTTATATATTTATTGTAAAACCCTTGTATTTTCCGAAGGGGAAATACGGCGGTGACGCCTTGTAATTCCGCTGGCATTATTAATAATAAAAAGAGCTATTTTGAGGTGCCTGTTTGTTTTTCGGGGCGTTACAATTACTTCTACATAGTACTAGAATTACAGTTCTCTTGTGACGGTTACAAGCTTGTGACGGACTAAATGTGACCATTTTATGATAAAAAGTAATCATCTATAAAATATTACCAGTCATATAATGGTTACATTTTCCATAAAAATGGTCACATTTGCTCCGTCACAAGCTTGTGACGAAAAGTGTCCGTCACATATGAGAATTTGTGCTAAAATTATACCAGAAGTCATATTTTTGGATGTTTTGTGGTCCTCAACCAGAAATGCATGTGAACAAGTTTTTTGCCGAAATGCCCACTCATGTGGTAATTACTAGATTTGAAGAGATTAGTGAGATGAAGCGAAAAAATAAATATTGTAAAAATGGGTGCGGGATTTAGCATATCCCTGGTATAATAGATATCCCGTATACTTTAATTACATCTGGCACTTTAGCGATTCACGTTTACCCGCGTCTAAAGAAGTAGCAAATAAAATGATACGGTAGGTCTTGCTTAAGACGGGTCGGATCTTGCAACGGGTATTTTGTGAGAGAAAATGGGTAGAGGGGACAAGGTGGGCTCCCCCCATGTGCTCTCCACTCACCCTTGATGGGTATTTTTTGAGAGAATATGGTATCCGTCTTAAATAAGAATTTGTGAAAATGATATTCGCTTGTGAAGTCGTAAATATTATTAATCGCCCGGCCTTGTGACTTGTGAGACTACCCAAAAATCGAAAAATAAGATACGGAGTTATGGATGCAGATATGAAAGGCCGACAGCGACAAACAATATATGAAGTGTATCATTTAATTCCCCTTCTTCATTATCACATACAATTATTTGCATAGAGAGTTAGCTTTCCATGCATACTCTAATTTATAAGGCATCACCGACACTGTCCGTTAAACCAGTCCAGTTAAACAGAGTAATGTCCGTACATTTTGTAAATCTTCTATTAGACTATTAGATCATTTAGATGGCATTACCGTAAAGTAGTACTAAAGGTTAATTTCTTATTAATGTAAATAAGAGTACTTAATAGAAGGGGAATAACGTCACTACTAAATAAACACGGAATAGTGACGGAAATTCGTTTGTGACGGAAATTTCGTCACAAAAATCATGGCGCCAAAATTTGTGATGGAATTTCCGTCAAACAAATATGAATTGTGACGGAATTTCCATCACAAAGGTCAAACTGGTCAATATATATGACGGAATTTCCGTCACAATATTTGACCAAGTTCACTATTTTGTGACGGAATTTCCGTCACATGAGTTCACTAAATGGGATGCAATTGGTCATGTGAGTTAATACATGTGACGGAAATTCCGTCACAAAAAGTCAAATTAGTCAAGTTTGTGACGGAATTTCCGTCACAAATAAAAAGTCAAGATGGTCAACTTTTGACTTTTTGACCTAACTTTTTTAATGGAATTTGAAGAAGGTTATGGGGGTAGAGAGAAGGTAGAGAGAAGATATGGACAATTAGGTTTAATGTGTTTTTTTGTGAAGGGTAATAAATGGAATGTTTGGTGAAAAAAATACGAAAATAAACTCTGATTATGTATTGAACATTATTTTAGTTTAATTACTCGTTTAATGAATCAAAAATTTACGTTACGCGGTATTGTAAGGGAAAACTTACATCTACTACATAAAAAAAAACGATTATTGAATGCAGTAACGATGTTCGTTGTGGTGGTTGATGGTGATGGTTGGTGACGGAGCAAATAGAAGGAGGTGAGTGTAAGAGATTGCACAGATTAGAGAGAAGTAAGAGTAAAATGAAAGAGGATAAATGAAAGGGGTATAATTATTAAAAGTGTATTACAATGAGTAAAATGTGTACAAGATTCTAAATAAATCGGCCGGAGTTTGTTTTAAGATGGGAAATTGAGAGTTGTAAGCGAAATGTGTGTTACTCCGTAAGTGTTAAGGCGGTAAAATCCAAAAGAGATCCAAAGGAAGAATAAGATAACAACAAGGAAGATGTGGTCAAAAAGGAAAGACTGTGTACGTCAGAGAGGTCCTCCCTTTTCTGCTTTTTCATAACCGCAATCAACGGCCATTCGTCTCATACTTGTGTTTTCTTCTTAATCACTCTTTCTTTTCTTATTTAATTGTGGCTCACTTCTATACAAAATTCGTAATTTAATCACTAATTATAACATAACAGTGTCACGTCATATGTCATATTTTTTGTTTCTCCAACTTCAGGTAATTGTTGCTACGCAAATTCTTCTAGAGACAGTCGTAAATTCTTCTATGAGATCGTTGTGAGGTTTGTGCGAATAATTAA
This sequence comes from Heliosperma pusillum, assembly GCA_022085475.1. NCBI lineage: Eukaryota > Viridiplantae > Streptophyta > Magnoliopsida > Caryophyllales > Caryophyllaceae > Heliosperma > Heliosperma pusillum. The sequence goes on from JAIUZE010066185.1 coordinate 18,463, forward strand.
CATTGAATACTGTTTGATAAATAGAGATCATTTTTTAAAGATAAAAATTGATTTTTTTTAAGTGGTCACTATTACCTAAAAGTTGTCACATTTTAAAAAACAATGCAGTATGCAACGGTCGCACAGGAAACCTATTGTTACTGCAAAAATGATTTATTTTAATATATAGTCCAAATAAATGTAGAAAATCAAACACGGTTTAAGGTGTCGGAATGCGAAGATGTTGGTTAGCAGGAGTATTCGTACTACCTAGCCAGGGGCGAATTTAGGGTGGGGCCAGGTGGGGCACGTGCCCCCCTTGATCTCTAGAAAGTTTGTAATATAGATCTAAATCTGCTATATATTACATGTAAATCTAAGTGTCTTAGTGGTTAGTACTTGCCCATTTTTCCCATGAGAAGGGGTTCAACTCCCACTCAACTCTCTTTTTAATTAAATAGAGTACCATTATGATTTAAACTCATGTCATTTACTTACTCTAATTTCCCAATTGTAGTAAAAATATAGTTCTAATGAGAATTAGAACCCAAGACCTCAAACTAATGAACAACTTACTCAACCACTAGACTACTTGGATTTATTGATAAAATGAATTATTAATATTAAATATATCTTATATCAAGGTATTATTCATTAGTAATTATATTTACAAATACTTGAAAATTAAAAGTATTTTATGAAAAAAAACCAATAAATACCATTTATTAAGGAAAAAATTGTGTAGATCCAACTACATTTTTTTTTTGCTTCTTACATAAAAAAAAAATTGTTAATATGGAAAAAACATACGACAAAATTGTGCCCCCCTTGTACCAAATTCCTGTGTCCGCCCAACCTAGCTGTACATTATGGACAACTTCATACTACTAAACAAGTCCAGCCCAAAATTACCGAAAAGGTTGTCTAACGCTCACGGAGTCACGGCTGAGGATTTCCAATTGCTCGCTATCATCAATCATCCGGATGTTAAATGTTCAGCATTCAAATTACAGAATAAGACCGCTCTATAATGTGAGACGATTTTATTATTTGATAAAAACTCATTTTTACTATCAATAAATAAATTAACATTTTTATATTTAAAAGAACCGTCTTACATGTAAAATAACCGATAATTATTAGTGTATCTTTAATATCTTCAATCAAGTAGTAAGCTTACGCCTTACAGTATAATTCACCTGAAAAATAGCTGGCAAAAATTAAAAACGCTATTTCCTTGATCTTTCTCTCGCCATTAATTCACACATAAATTCATGACCTGGCTCCGATCAATCATATCATACGAGTATTTGAACTTGAGAAACTTCGAAGAACTAATTTAGAAATAAACTCAGTATGACATAAATGCCTGTCTATTAGACTTTCTAGTTCTTCATTTTAATTTGCTTAAGCTGACAATTTGAATGCCGCGGGTTTTTGTAACAGCATCTCCAATGGTAAGCAATAAGACTATTAGCTTAATTTTTCACATCATATTTTCAAGCTAATACACTTTTAAGCTATAAAGTACCCCAATGGTAAAACTACTAGTTTTGTGGCTTAACTTTTGATATATGTGTATTTAATTGGTAGATTTTTTTATGTGGGTCCATTTGAGCAACTAGCTCCATGGAGCTAATAGCTCAAACTAAGCAAGTCTATGTGGAGCACTCCAATGGTTAAGCAAGTAGCTTGAAATTTTTTTTATTTGCAAGCAAGTCCTTTTGCTTAACCATTGGAGATGCTCTAAGAGCATCTCCAATGGTCAGCCACAATATCATGTAGCTTAATTTGCCACATTGATTTTTTAAGCTAATTTGCTCTTCGGCTACATACCGCTCCAAGGGCTGACTACAACACTTTCTAGCTCTATGGGCCCCACAATAATGTTTTCATCCAATGAAAAATTTTGTTTTTTATTTTTATAAATCAAGCTACATGGCTTGGTAGAGCTACAATGCTCATAAGCTACACTAATTGATTTCTACTCCAATGGTAAGCTACATGCTCAATATTTTATCAATATTGCAAGCAGGTCCCTAAAAGGGAACCATTGAAGATGCTCTAACGCCCCCAAAAACAGACAGGTATCTCAAAATAGCTCTTTATATTAATAATAGACAGCAGCGGAATTACAGGGCGTCACCGCCGTATTTTCCCGTTTTCCCTCCGGAAAATACAAGGCTTATACAATATAATAAATACACTTATAAAACTAAAACTACAAACTCTATTTATTTAATTAAACATCTTATAAATCTCGTCTTCTTTATGGATTTTCTCACTCTTGACCCCTTGATACTTGTACCTGAAAATATATAAACATAACGGGATCAGCCAACCACAGGCTGAGTATGACCCCGGTTGCCTCCACCGGCCTTATGTCATTTTCATTATTCATTAATATTCTCCTCATTAATATCACGTCAGCGAGTACAATAAATTACCCGAGTATAATAACTTACCATCATACAGTATTTCCTGCCAACGAGTCAGGTTTCCAATTATTATATCATTTCTTATTTTCATAAGAACACATATTCATATCACATTAGTGTCGGTCTACCATTACCGAACAAGAGACATTACGGAGATACACACTCCCTCAGGTCTAAGACCCACCTCCATGTACACAGGATAAGAACCTCAGGTCTAAGACCCACCTCGGCTATTGCCGGATAACAGAACCATAGTTCACATGGAGCCGCGCCCCCTTCTGTGTACACAGGTTACAAAATAATGTCATCTCTATCCAATAATCGTATCCCGAATGCTACAATTGGTCAATTATGCATTGTGACAACAGTACCAACATGACATTATGGCAAACATTATAACATCTAAGACGTTAATATAATATGCAACCGATAAAATGACAATAATATGAATTCGACAATTAAAATATTATAACAGTTAGTATAATGTCATCTCATTTTAATAGTAAAACATGTCTCTTATCTACTGTGCTTTATCTTATTTATTTCACTTTTTGTCCCTTCCTATTTCTTCTCCTATGTACATACTAGGAGTATATAATTAGGCTATTTACCCCTTTTCATTCTCGTATAATCGTATGTACATTATTTTCTAAATTTGTTTTCATTATAGATAGTGAAATTATTCATTAAGTTGGGAGGAGGGCATAACCAGTTAACAGTAACACGTACTATTTGTTCCAAGTTATTCTAATTGTGTCTTTTACATCATTATACACGTGAGCAGCATAACGTCATTAATATAAACTTCTCAGTCCCATTGTTATAAACAATTTTAAACTCAATACGGATACTATCATTTTATTTCGGCTATAAGGGTTCAAAATTATATTAGCATTATAACAGTTCTAATACAAAACTTACGGTGACAATAATATGAGCAACTTCTTATACGTACTATCCTCCTATTCATTTACGTAATAAGACGATAAATAAATAATTATAACGACGAAGGGTCCCGAAATCATACGAGTATTATAACAGATCTTATATAAAACTTACGGATAAAATAATATAAATTATTACTTATATCGACAAAGGGTCCCGAAATCATACTTTGATTAGGTATGTGAGATGATATAGAAATGACCCCCTTTTTTGTGTACCCGCTTGTTAAGCTCCATCTTATCTATGAATGTCTATTTTCCCTGGCTTTTATTTTGCTTTGATTTTCGTTTTTTTGATGTTTCTAGTAAAAATATGATGCAGTAGCACCACTTGAGTTCAATGTAAACCTTTTGATAGGAATATTAGGATAGTCTTCATAATTTGATTAGTCATGCATGCATGTAGTGTACACGTAGCTTTGTGCAGTGATTTTAGCTTTTAGTTTTTTTTTCTTTTTTTCTTTTTGATAGTTATCTAATTGATGTAAAATGAATATGGTAAGAAAGACTTTTACGGGTTGCTTTTAATGCGAGTTCTGACTTATATACTCTTCCTAGGTTCATAAGTAGAGCCATTTCGTTTATATTGATAAATATATATGTCTAGTTTATAAAATATGATAGTCCTATTAATATAAGTATATCTTAAGATTTATTTTATTCGGGATATTAAAGTTTTATACTTTAATATTAATACAGTATACAGTATTTTAATATCAAAACGGGACAGGAAATCCGAACTCCTACTCAGCCCCCGGATCCCCGCTAGGCTGCTAATCTTTTAAGTCAATATATATTCGAGTGACGAAACGAAAACTCGGCCCCTTGGCTCGGTACTTTATCAACTTTTAAGTTTGGTTGCCCATTTAATTCATGGAAAATTTAAAATACTAGGAATTGTATGAAAGGGAAGGTGTTTGGTTGCGAAGATGCTACACATACACAATGTGTATGACATTTTCCATACACAACCAATGAGAATGTGACATGTGGCAAATTTGAGTTAACTTGTGGTAGTTAGTTTAGGGGTGGGTTAGTCATTTAACATCTAAAGTTAACTTAATCACTACCTCTAGTCAACTCTAATTATGGTAGAATTTTATTCCAATCCCAATTTTATATATTTCCAAGCCCAATTTTATTTATATGGACGATTAGTTTTGTATTTTTTTTTTATTTCTTCACACATCTAAATTAATTTCTTCACTCTACTGATATTTTTTTTATTCCAATCCCACTTAATATTTTTTTTATTTCGATTTATGTTATTACTATTATTATTTTTATTTCTTTTATTCATCAAATTTAGACTAAAATCGTTTAACCCTAAATTAATTAAATTCTTTTATTCATTTAACATCCTTTAACCCTAATTTAATTCATCAAACTTAATCGTTTATCCCTAAATTAATTAAATTTTTTTATTCATCAAACTTAGACTAAAATCCTTTAATCCTAAATTAATTAAATTTATTTATTCATCAAACTTAGACTAAAATCCTTTAACCCTAATTTAATTCGATTAATCGAAAACCTAGTTTGATTATATTAATCAAATTGATGAACCCTCATAACCTAATTCGATTATATTAATCAAATCGAGTGACACTAATTTAATTCGATAAATTTAACCGTAATACAAAAATCGAAATTGTGATTATTATTTTTTAAATAATTATACGATATAGTATAATTATGTTATTACTTTAGTTCTTTACAATAAAATAGTTTTTAAGTGGTTGATTTTTATTTTTATTTTTATTTTCTTAATAAGTTAGGTTTGCCTAACTTGATCTTCTAGGGTTTTCAATAAAATGGACTATAATTCTAGTGTAATTGAGTTTATTTTTTTTTTAAAATAAATTGACTATAATTCTAGTGTACTTAACTTTAGTTTTTTTAAAATTAAATTGACTATAAATCTAAAATCCTAGTGTAATTGATTTTTTATTTATTTTTTATTTAATAAGTTAGGCTTGCCTAACTTGATCTTCTAAGGTTTTCTATAAACTGGACTATAATTCTAGTGTAATTGAGTTTAGTTTTTTTTATAAATAAATTAACTATAATTCTAGTGTACTTAACTTTAGTGTAATCAGATATAACTAATAAGTATCCATTTACATAATAAGTCGGGTTTAAGCTATGATCAGATATAACTATGTATCCATTTACATAATAAGCCGGGTTTAAGCTATGATCCGATATAACTAACAAGTATCCATTTAGATAATAAGTCGGGTTTAAGCTATGATCGGATATAACTATGTATCCATTTACATAATTAGTCGGGTTTAAGCTATGATCAGATATAACTATGTATCCATTTACATAATTAGTCGGGTTTAAGATATGATCCGATATAACTTAGTATACATTTACATAATAAGCCGGGTTTAACCTATGATCCGATATAACTAATAAGTATCCATTTACATAATAAGTCGGGTTTAAGCTATGATCGGATATAACTATGTATCCATTTAGATAATAAGCCGGGTTTAAGCGATGATCGGATATAACTATGTATCCATTTACATAATTAGTCGGGTTTAAGCTATGATCGGATATAACTATGGATCCATTTACATAATTAGTCGGGTTTAAGCTATGATCGGATATAACTACGTATGCATTTACATAATAAGTCGGGCTTAAGCTATGATCTGATATAAATGTATCCATATACATAATTAGTCGGGTTTAAGCTATGATCGGATATAACTATGTATCCATTTACATAATTAGTCGGATTTAAGCTATGATCGGATATAACTACGTATCCATTTACATAATAAGTCGGGTTTAAGCTATGATCGGATATAACTATGTTTCCATTTACATAATTAGTCGGGTTTTAGCTATGATTGGATATAACTATGTATCCATTTACATAATAAGTCGGGTTTAAGCTATGATCGGACGATATAACTATGTATCTATTTACATAATAAGTCGGGTTTAAGCTATGATCGGATATAACTATGTATCCATTTAGATAATAAGCCGGGTTTAAGCGATGATCGGATATAACTATGTATCCATTTACATAATTAGTCGGGTTTAAGCTATGATCGAATATAACTATGTATCCATTTACATAATTAGTCAGGTTTTAGCTATGATCGGATATAACTATGTATCCATTTACATAATAAGTCGGGTTTAAGCTATGATCGGATAGATATAACTATGTATCTATTTACATAATAAGCTGGGTTTAAGCTATGATCCGATATAACTATGTATCCATTTACATAATAAGCCAGGTTTAAGCTATGATCCGACATAACTAAGTATCCATTTACATAATAAGGCGGGTTTAAGCTATGATCCGATATAACTATGTATCCATTTAGATAATAAGCCGGGTTTAAGCTATGACCCGATATAACTAAGTATCCATTTACATAAGTTACTAAACCCTAAACCTTAAATCTGAAACCTAAACCCTAAACCTTAAATACTATACCCTAAACCCTAAACCCTAAACCCCAAATCAAGTTTGGCGCCAATGGTTATATTCAAAATATCTAGTTTGGCGATAATGGTGTAAATCTCAAACGACAAACCTCATATTAAATATAATTCGAATAAAATCAAGTTTCAATACTTCATGTTATGATTTTAACTTTCAATTTGACATCAACTAATGGAAAAATCAAAATGAATAGACTAATTAAACGTTTTTAAAAATTTGAAATAAGTCAAATTAAGTTAAAGTTAATATTTTCAAATTATGAGTAATTTTATCAGTTTGTACGCCAATTTTAAATTTTAAATTCAAATGACCCACCACTCCATTAAGGAAACAAATAGTGCCTCCTATTAAGGCTATATTTTAGGAATAATCATGGATTTCGTTTTATTTTTGTATAGTATATATATTGATTTTGGAATTTAATTGTTAATAAATTTCGTTTTATTTTTGTTAACAAATAGTGACTCTTATTTAGGAATCATCATGAATTACGTTTTATTTTTTTTATAGTATTTTCTTATTTGTGTGTAAATTTCTAATAAATAAAATACAATGATAAAAAAAAAATTAAATCGAACCAAAACAAGAACTTATTTGTTCAATAAAATAAAATACACAGCTAAATTGAAAAAAAAAAACATTAAACAGACGAATAATGAAACTTACGAAACTACCTAAAATTAAAAACTAATGATAGGAATAATTATTATAAAAATTTAGACTAATAATTAGACTAATTGCCAAATTGTAGACATCAAATTAGGTTTTGATTTATCGTATTAAATTAGTGTTACTCAATTTGATTAATATAATCGAATTAGGTTTTGAGGGTTCATCGATTTCATTATAGGAATCAAATTAGCTTTTGATTAATCGCATTAAATTAGTGTTACTCGATTTTATTAATATAATCGAATTAGGCTTTTAATTAACCGAATTAAAATAGGGTTGAATGTTTTTAGTCTAAGTTTGATGAATAAACGAAATTTAAAAATAATAATAATAATAATAATAAATATAATACCATAAACCGAAATGCATGTATGAAGAAATAAAAAAAATACGTTTATAACAAATAAATAAAATTCTACCATAAACCGAAATGATTTTTTTTAAATGGAAACTAGATTAAGTTTTATTATATAAACAACTAAAATAATGAAGATATGAAGATAAAATAAAAATAGAATCAAATTTTATAATCGGAAAATATATCCTTTAAAACTATTTCCTAAGATCAAGGTAACAATAATTTATATACAAACGTATAATCCTAAATATGTAAAGAATATTATAAGTATTTACTTAATTATATCAATTACTCGAAGGATTTGATTACTATAATCGAATTAGGTTTTTAGGGTTCATCGATTTGATTAATATAATCGAACTAGGTTTTGGATTAATCGAATAAAATTAGGGTTAAACGATTTAAATGAAAGTTTGATTTACAATAATAATAGTAACAATACCATAAACCGAAATTTGATAAAACGAAATTAAAAAAAAATGTATGAACAAATATAAACAATTAAAATTTGATTATATTTCGTGATATAAAAACATGAAATTTAAAAACAGTTATCAGAATGATTTGTTTGACAATATAAATACAAGGCCCGAGTTTGTTTCAATGATTAATAAACGAAATTTAAAAAAAATTAAAAAATAATAATAATACCCTAAACCGAAATGTATGAGCAAAATGAAAAAAAAAATTCCATCAATATAACATGAAATAAAAGTATTCCATAATTAGAGATGACTAGAGGTATTTAATAAGTTAACTATAGATGTTAAATGACTAACCTAACCCTAAACTAACTATTATAGGTTAACTCAAGTTTGCCACGTGTCACCTTCCTATTGGTTGTGTATTGCTTTTCCATACACATTGTGTATGGGTAGCCTTTTTGCCAATTTTTTGGCAAAATGTAGGCATTCAATTTTCCTAAGAGTTTTGAATGTCTACATAATGAAAGAATTGGTTTATCTACCCCCTAGTTAGTTGACAATTTCTGTTGAATTAAACTCATGCATGGGCAACCAAACAATAACTTTTACGAATTCATGTGATTTTGCATGTAGGAATATAATTCTCATGATCTGGATTTTTCTGTGTCAATTAAATTCATGGATGAACCAAACGATACCTTAGTGTCAGCTACATTATTCAGGACTTTCTAGCATATCAATTTTCAAATCGGTAGGTTATTTGAGAGACGGTCTCTTAATAAATTAATTAGAAAATAATTATAAATTGATGGAAAATGATACGAAAAGAATAAAATTAGTACGTATACTATAAAATGGAATACTGATAAAACCGGTTACAATATATGAAATATTATGTACGATTGTTACGAAAACTTGTACCAAATGAAGTAGATATTTGAAGTTACAATCAATAACAACCGGAGTACAAAAAAATACATAAAGGGTCCGACAAAGTGATCTCTCAATAATTTAGCGAGAGACCGTCTCTTCAAAATATTTGAGTTTTCAAATACTCCCTCCTTTTACACATGTTATAAACTATATTATTTCAAATAATTCTAAAATTTTGACCTAAATTATAAACTATATTATTTCATATTATAATTTTATATAGTTCAATTTGTACTTTTTTTTTATTTACTGATTTTCCAAACAATAGTGATGGTTAACCATGAAAACCATATTTGCCAGAAAAGATGGTTATGGACTTATGGTTGATTGGATGGACCACCTTAATGAAGAGCCGTCCCAGAGGCCAGGACCGAAGTTGCTGATAGTTCTACTAGAGTAGTACTCTTCCCATTTATACACCTCTCAACTACCACATTTTTCTTGGGTTTAGGAATTTAATGACATTTATTAACTACTCCTCTTGTTTCATAATATATAAGTTATATTTAGATTATTACAAAATAATTACGAATTATTTAAAATGTTGTGTTATTATTTATATGTTATAAATGTTATTTGAAAATTAAAAAGCAATTTTTTTCACCAATAAAACAGCCTAATTATGTCTTTTTTCTATTTTTTACTACTTTAGAAATTAAAATTTACATGTAATGCATGAAAAAATGCAAGAGCATATAAAAGAAAATTTGGGTTTTTTCTAAAACGGCTAATATTATGGAACGGTGGGAGTACAAGTTTATAATATTGTAGTAAAATACGGAGTACTCAACTACTCCCTCTGTTTTAATAATTTATATATTTATCTTTTTGCTTTTTTTTATTTCAGAACATACATTAAAGGTAAATTATTAATTTGAATTTAGATAACTAACTTCAAAATCATAAATAGAGAATGGGAAGTAGTGCAATTAACACGTGATAGCTACTTTTAACTATATTTTATCAAATGGAGTAATAAAGAACACTCGTAGATGACTGATTAAATAAAACTAGTTTTATACCCGTGCAAAAATGCACGGGTTTGCGATCTAAAAATTAGAAACGAAAATATAGAGACAACATATACATATAGCGATGTCGGTGTATATTATATGGAGTTATTAGGTAAAATGCACTTATAACCTTATTCACTTAAGAGCTTATAAAGTGTAATCTTAATAATTTATATATATATATATCATTTATATTTCTCATATAGTTTTTTTGAATAAATTTATAATACGCATGAAATGATTATCTAATTTTATGTTGTTAATTATAAAGTTTTTTTTTTTACAATCTCATGGAATTAGTGAATATTAGTGAATATGAATTGAGTTAAAGAGAAAGAATAATTAAATGTAATAGAGAATATGGGGAACCCACATATAAATTATATACCTCAAATTTCAACAAATAGGAAGTCTAAAAAAGACTTGCCTTTCAGACAATGTAGATTTGGAATTTTTTTAAAATTGAAATATGGCACTAATAAGATTATACAACCAGATGTATATGACCATGATACATCCAATGCCAATATAATTGAGCTTATATGCAACTTTTTTGAGCTTTTAAAAAATTTTAGATGCATTTTAATTTTTTAGTTGTCAAAATTAATTGAGCTTATATGAATAATTTTTTAGTTTTACTATAATATTTTAAATTTAAAATTTACATAAAGGCGCTCAGATTTTTCCCAATAATGTTCGTAAACTGTATATATAAGCTCAACTTCTTTATTATAAAGCTCCAAATCTATACTATCAGTTGTATACAACTGGTTGTATAATCTACTAGTTCATATTGCAGTTCTTCTCATTTTTACTTCTCATTTATTTTTATGCGATCTCTATTACGACACTTTGTTCCACGCTTTTAATTTATACATGTTTCTATATTGCCTCTTAGACTATGTAGATTTGAAAAAAATTAAAAAATTAAAATCTGGGAGTTCTTCTCATTTGTTTTTATGCGATCTCTATTACGACACTTTGTTCCATGCTTTTATACATGTTTCTATATAAGTTTCGCATGTTTTATACATATTTCTATATACGTTTAGCATAAAAGCACGTTGATATGAGAACGTTAATGATAAATAGAGTTGTGCAATAAAATAGTAGTAATAGTGATTAGTGTGATTACTACTTCACTCAATGCTCGTTATCTACTATATATAAAAGCGGAAACATTTATTGCTTTCTGATTGGTTGCTTGATTTAAGGAAGAAAAAAAACAAAATGGACCCCACTACATTTCCTTCTAATTAATTTCTCTCTCCTCATAACTCACCTCATATTTATTTTTACTCTTCTTTTACAATTTTAGTAATTTTAAATTTTATAAAAAACCATACATTATACAATTACTTTGCATAAATATTACTCCGTATTAAATGACTGATACAATATGAACATCCAACAAATTCATATACAACCTAACCGTCCAAAAATTACAAATTACAAATAATAATAATAAAAAATCCAGCTTGTGACGTGAGACAATGGGGGAAGGGGGGGAAGGATGTGAGATATCACAAGTTTGTGACCGGTGATTATTAACTTATTTATATTTTCACCACAATAGACAATAATCTTTATTTATATGCTCATATATCCAATAAAAACGCAATTATTGCGACCCATGCATTTTTTGCACGAGTTTTAAACTAGTTTGTGTTAAGTAATAAACATTGTCATTAATAGCATCAAGACAATAACATTTCTTGCTTTCTGATTGGTTGCTTAATTTAGGGAAGAAAAAAACAAAATGGACCCTACTACATTTCCTTCTATTTAATTTCTCTCTCCTCATAACTCACCTCATATTTAATTTTACTCTTCTTTTACAATTTTAGAAAAATTTAATAAAAAACCATACATTATACAATTACTTTGCATAAATATTACTCCGTATTATATGACTGATACAATATGAACATCCAACAAATTCATATACAACCTAACCGTCCAAAAATTACAAATTACAAATAATAATAATAAAAAATCCAGCTTGTGACGCGAGACAACGGGGGAAGGGGGAGAAGGATGTGAGATATCACAAGTTTGTGACCGGTGATTATTAACTTATTTATATTTTCACCACAATAGACAATAACCTTTATTTATATGCTCATATATCCAATAAAAACGCAATTATTGCGACCCGTGCATTTTTTGCACGGGTTTTAAACTAGTTACTACTTATAAAACCTCATATAAGAAAATGGCATCAATCATTTTAACACTATGTGAGAAGGCCACATTTTGTTAAAGGACAACTCATTATTTAATGAATATTTTTTCTTACAAAATAATACGTCTTATGGTTTGATGCCTTCTTATTCTATGCTTTGTCTAGATATTATCAATGTTGAAAATTAATTTATTATAATAATAATAATAATAATAATGACGACAACGATAATAATAATAGTAATAAAAATAATAATGAAAAAAAATAGTAATAATTATAATAATAACAATATTAATATTATTATTAAAATATGATAATAATAATAATATGATATTGGAAAATTGGAATTAAGCCATGTAATTCAATGCATGAGTTTTGCAAATGAAATAAAAAAACGTATGTGATTAACTGCATGAGTTTTGCAAATGAAAGAAAAAAAAAGTAGTGGATAGTTCTATGATAGTGGGTGATGTCATAGTGACATCATGTATAACATTTTCAATGTGAAAGTTGATATTGTATTTGTGAGGTGGATCAACCAGAATGCTTTATTTGTTTGTGTTTTAATAGAAGTAGGATTAATAACTACGGATATACAAAACCGGGACCATATATAAATCTAGGTAACTGATAATGGCCTTATTAGGCAATTAACCTGTGACTTGTTGTGACTTGTTGTGACTTGTTAAACCCGAGTTGAGGTAAACTAGGAATTCGCCCTAATTATCTTTTAGATTCAATGTGTTTAATTTGTTGTTTATTTCTCAAAACATAATTTTGTTATCCTTTAGATGAAACAAGTGAATAGTCTGGATTAGTTGTTTGAATATTGATGACGGTCTGTTAATTTTATTCCTGTTTATTACCTTGTCATTTAAAGATAATTTTTTTAAATTAATTCAATAAGTAGATTAAACTACGAATCTAACTTTAAATAAACCATTTGAACTAGGCCTTTGGAAACTCATCAGTCATCGCCGTCCAACGAGTACTTTAAAAGGTTGTCTAACCAGGTTTCTATTATCTTGAAATTGTATTATTAGATAACAATGAAATTTTATTAATTAACATCACAAGTTTAAATCTTTATCTCTTACTTGTTATTTCACCTAAACTTTCTAGGTATAAAACAATCCTAACTTTTACTCTTGTATCAAGATCCGAGTAACATTAAATGGCTAATGTAAGCTATTTGACGCCAATAATTTTAGACAAAATGATTATTTAATCTAAACAATCAAATATATAGGTAATCCAATCACGCATGGCATGATATACCCCATTTGGATTTATATTTGTGTATTGAATCGTTAGTTATTGGCTTATTGCATATTTATCTTTTATTTATTATCCAGTTGGTCTTATTGAAAATGAGGTATATTTGTCTTTAATGAAGATGGAGGATCCTCTCTCACAAGAAAGACAAATAAAGAATTAAATGGATTATCATTTACCCTCTCACTTAGCTCATTGTGAGAGAGAATTCGCCCGTTGTCACTAAAGACGAATGTTTGTACAATGATACGATCAACTTTAATTAAGTAGTTAAATGGGGGTTGGGTTGTGGGGACAAAGGAGCGGAAAGAAAACAATTTGAGTGACTGAATAACACAATTGAGACAATCACGGAGATAATAGACAATAATCAACAAGTAATCCAATCCCACTTTGTTTTAACTTTCATGGGGATTGGATTGGATTGGATTGGATTGGATTGGATATTGGGTGGTAAGCCAAGTAATGCCTAATTGCCTACATTTAAGTAATGCACTACTTAATCATTCTTTCTAAAATAAGTGTATCTATCTCCAACTCCTTGTATGCGACAAATAAAAACTAATCGATGTATACCAAATTAATTTTGGTCTCCGGTTTCGTCCACGCTAATTTTTCACCATTTAAAATTTATCAACAAAGTATTACACAATCACTACTTGCATTGTTAATATTATTACTTTCACATCAAAAACCAAAAGCAATTTATGGGAGGCAACCCATACTTAATACTTTTATTTCATATTTCCTTAATTTCCTTTGCATTCTTCGTACTCTCCTCCACACATTGGGGACAATGTGGAAACTAAGTGTTGGGGAGGAATTGATGTTTGTAATATATGTAATTTCTTTATATTGATGCATTTCCAAAAAAAAAAAAATTGAACTATGAAAATCTCGGCTAGGTGAAAACTCATAAGGGCGGGTTCCTGGGCAATAGTAGGAAGGTGGCCGAGGACGGAATAAAAATCCGAAAGAGCATTCCGGGTAAAATGAAGAATCGGGTTTAGTTATTTTTGCTTGCCTTCAGTCCGAAGCTCAAGTTTTTCGTCTCATAATCCATATGAGCTAAGTCCATGGGTCTCTTGGGTTTAGTTATTTTTGGACAACATGCTAAGTTTTAAGTAAAAATGAGTTAAAAGTAGTCCATTATGTATCCGATATAACTAACAATTAAAAATAACTAATTTCAATATCCCGTGATATTCACGGGTAATAGAGCTAGCATTATATTTGTTATATGCTAATAATTAACATTTTTATACACAAAAATTATACTCCCCCGTCTCATTCATTTGTTTGTTTTTTATATTCTTAGTGTGTGATATTTTAATCAAAGATAAACAAATGATTGAGACGAAGGGAGTATAATATATGAAGGTTTATAAATTCATGTCATTTTATTACTGCCCTTTAGTTCCGGATTATATATATATAGTTTAGATAGATTTCATCCCTGACATAGTATTTTTTTTTTTTTTTTTTCGGCAGCAGTAAAGTTGTAGTCCTATTTCTAGTCCCTCGCACCTTTAATCCCTGACATAGTAATAAATGCCATTAATGACTTTTTTCGCCATTGCTTCTCAAGTAAATTATGTTAAGCTTTAAACTTTACATAACAATTCATAAGTACTGTCACCTTTGATTAATTTGTTATTATTAATTGCAATTTTTAAAATTGGTTATTTCATTATATTGTGTATTAGGGCGTATAAAGTTTGTTTTCTATTTTACCTAATAATTATGTTTGTTATGATGATTAAATTTTTCTAAATCGTGTAATATCATAATATGAAAATCTAAGCTATTACGAAGCACTGGTTACGCGTGTTTTTTTTTATCATAAAGCTATATAATAAAAAATTTAGTTGAAAAATAAAATAAAGGCAAAGTTGTGAATTACAAATTAAGAACCTTACTTTATATTAGTATCGACCGTTCATTTGATTGTTAATTGTGCGTTTATATTTGCTTATTTTATGTTCCAACACATTTATTTTAAGGATACAAATATTTATATTTGCTTATTTTACTGCGTACCTAACGATTGATCATCGCCTTAATCTACGGAGACATTTGGATGATGCCACATGTCACAGTTACGGCGCATTGATTAATTGCAACATGTAGTTCTGAGTTCTGACTTGTGCCCCTACACACGTGTGTCCCTCCAACTTCACAACATCACTCATTGTCACTTCTTCACACGTGCTACTTCTCAACCTTTGCCGTTTAGACCTTTATATGTTTTACTTTAATAGGTCGTTTCAGTAACACAAGCTGAAGACGGATAGTCTTTCACTCATAATATGCAAGTAAGAGAACAAGTGGGAGGATTTATTTGCCCTCTCTAACTATCCGTTTTCAGCTTATACCGGATAATGTTCGTTTTCAATGAGATTTTGTGTTACTTTAATCAGCTTTTGGGTGCATTGAATTGTTTACGTTTAATTTTAAGCACCGTTAATAGAGGAGAATTTTCGATACAATTTCTAATATATAACATAAAAGATATTTATATAAAATCTTATTTAAATTGTCTTACCGAGTACATTCTCCAATAATATACAAGAGAATAAAAGTTCTCGAAAGTTTTCAATTCAAAAGAAATCCATTTATAAATAAGAAAACATGTCTTCCTTTCATTAAAGTATTAAGGAGTATCATCTTTTTGTTAAATAATCTTTTAATTACTATACTCTTTTTATTAAATAATGTTTTATTCCCTATAATCTTTTTTAAACTCTACATTATAATTACATTATTAAAAATAAAATAAAACTGGTATAGATCTAAAAATTATAAATTCGTAAATATTTATGGGGTATTATTATACATTAGAGTAGGTCGAGGGAGGTAGAGAAAGAGTCTGATTGTTAATGATAGTAAATTAGTAATAATAATTCGAGCATTTTAAGAGGAACATTTAAGTTGAATTTCAAAATAGTGAAGAAGCAAGAGGGAGGCGGTCATGGATTAAGTAAATTTGATGAGGTGTATTTTGTGGTTAGGTTACACCAGGTTTATTTACTATTAATTAATGGGTTGATTCTTTTTAAGTAGGGATTAGCCCAATTTCAGTAGATTACATTCCAAAATATTGAATTTTATTGTTCGTTGTATAATTATAGTGATGGGTGTTGTACTTCGTAGTATTTAATTAGCTACAGTTAGTCCTTTTTATATCCGCCTTAGTATAAAAACGGGTTAAGCATTAGTCCGTCGTTTCTAGTCTATCTCTTTCTATTTTTCCAGATATGGAGGCTAGCTGTCCTTGGTTCGAGAAGCAGCTGCTTCCTCTCCTCAGCCTGCTTGTTCACAGCCTCCAGGTAGGCAGCGCACCAAACGATTGGTGGTACCATGCACCACAAAGGATAAACCGGAACGTAATTCCTTGGCTGCGCTTGGCGAATAGGGGTTATTGTGCCTGAGAAAGGACTAGCTGCAATATATAGAAGATAAATTTGTTATTGTTTTCTGACTAGTTGACATGTCTTAAACTTAAGACATACGAGTATATGTAAATGAGAAATGTGATGTGTTTATTGTACTTCGCTTATGATAACTGAAACTCCCAATAGCATAGGTATGGTGTAACATAAGCGTGACTAAAATAACAATGCCGAATTATCTGGTCCGTACCCATAAAAGTGACAAATGAATGAAGCAAGTGGTCATCTAGGTAGCACGGACACTCCTCATAACTAGCCGTCCCGTGTCGGACACACTGACACCTATAAATAAGGAATGAGAGGTTGAAAACCTAAAAGAGATTGATTAGAAGATGAGTTGGGTGTGAAATGAGAATAAATTATAGTAAAAGTCAAATTTTACCTTTATTTACATTTTATATGAAATACCAATATAAAAATAAAATCGTTTGTTATTTATAACTATAAAAAATATATTTTTTAAAATTTAACTGCCGTGTCCCGTGTCCTAAATTTCATGAGATGCCGTATCGCGTGTCCGTGTCGTGTCCGTGTCCGTGTCCGTTTTCGTGCTACCTAGGTGGTCATACATGAACTCAAGAGAGTATTGAGTCGTAATTTGAATTGAGTCGGCCAATATGACCTGACATGAATCTTTATAGTTATCTAATGATCACTATCCCTAAATAAATTGAGAGACATTGTCCAAAAAGTGGCTCAAATCTAACTATCTAACGATATATGAACCAATAAGACTCACATTCGACTCGGTTGTCCATTTGCCAAGTCTTGGTAAGAAGACCGCCACGACCTTAGAGGATGTATAATAATTGAGGCAACATGTGCTCCTCAATGCTCTATCCAAGCGTGTTTTTTTTTCATGAGTTTCTCCAATTATATAATGGAATTTTAAGGAGTATATAATTTACCGGATTGTAAAACATCGACGACGTTTTAGGAAACATCGACGACGTTTTTCATAAAAAAGACGAGCATTGCCCTTGCCTTTCTCTCTCTACAATCTTATTCTCTCCAAAAACTAAACAAGTAAAACCAAAACTCATCCACCCTTACTTCCACCACCGCCACTCACAGCCACCACCACCCACTGCTGCCTGCTGCGCCGCCGTCCACCGTAGCCCCTGCGCCGCCACCGCCAACCCGCCGGTCATACTTGTGCCATTTTCGGTTTTCATTTTTTTTTTTTTTTCTTAGATCTATTTACTAATCTTATGATTTATTGTAATTTAAATTAGATTGTTGTTTTAATTTGTAAAGTTTTAGTTAAAATAAAGATTGTTCTTAGTTTGTCTTTCGATTTATTGTTGGTTTAATTTATTTGCTTGTTTTTTGTTTAATTTGTTCTAAAATAGTTATGTGATGTTTATGGTTTTTGTATTTTGTTTGTTGTTTGTTGTTGTTTTTTGTTTGATTAATTTGTAGTTGTTTGTATAAAGATAGAAATAATTGAATTTTTTTCCGAGTTTTTCATCCCGTTATGGTGAAATTTGGAGGAAAAAAAATTTTCCCCATGGTTGGACAACCAAATCACACGTCCAACCATGGGGAAATTTTTTTTTTTCCTTAAGTCCCACCATGGTGGGACTTGTGATTTGGTTGTCCAACCATGGTGGGATTAAAAATCTGGAAATCCACCATGGTTGGACAACCATTTCACACGTCCAACCATGGTGGGACGTGTGATTTAGTTGTCCAGGCATGGTGGGATTTCCGGAATTTAAATCCTACCATGGTTGGTATCCAAAAAAAAAATTTCGCCCATGGTTTGAATTTTTTGATTAAAAGTCCGTCCATGGTTTACCCAATTTTTTTTTTATAATTCGTTAATTAAGTTGATTAAATTAATTTTTTCGAATGGCCAGACATCCATTTCACACGTCCCACCATGGTCAGACGTGTGAAATGGATGTCTGGCCATGGTCCATGACATCCAGTTCTTCATCTGACCATGATATTTTTTCCTAATTATTTTTGAAAAAACCGCAATTGAATTTTAATTAACTAAGACGTTACGTAAATCAATTAAGTTAGATAAGTATAAACAAACATTTAACGGATTCCGGGAAAAAAAATTGAAAAATGTAAAATTTGATTAATATGTGAACATATCGAAGAGTAATCGTCCGCCATGATAATCGATTTAGGAAAATTGTTGTTGTTGGATTTAGACATTTAGTCAAATTGTTGTTCTTGTACGATTTTAATTTTTTTAGTTCAATTTAGTTGTTTTGATTTTAGAAGAATTAGAGAAGAGAGATAAAAGAGATAGAGAGTATAAGTCATTAAGGGCAATTTCGTCTTTTTTATGAAAAACGTCGTCGATGTTTCCTAAAACGTCGTCGATGTTTACTAGGCGCCATAATTTATTTCATTTCCAAAAAATTTAGGTGGGTTCTCAAGTAAGAGACAGGGCAATTTTATACCGGAGAGCGAAAAAGGGGAATATTTTCAAAAGAATAGAGTGAGTATTAAACAAGTATGTTTTTTTTTGCATTTTATTTTAACTTTTGTTCATTTATTTAGGTATTTCAAATAAATGCTAAATGGATAAACCCGTGCAAATTCGCACGGGTATATAACTAGTAATT
Source organism: Heliosperma pusillum (assembly GCA_022085475.1). Taxonomy (NCBI): domain Eukaryota; kingdom Viridiplantae; phylum Streptophyta; class Magnoliopsida; order Caryophyllales; family Caryophyllaceae; genus Heliosperma; species Heliosperma pusillum. The sequence goes on from JAIUZE010066185.1 coordinate 38,206, forward strand.
CAGAATCCTGAGTGTTTGACACATCAACTGGCGATACTTATTTGTGAAGTTGTTTTGCAATTTGACATGATTATTCTATTTATAAATAACTTACGGAGTATTTATTTATATGAATAGATGAGTTTTTAATCTATACAAGATTTATTTTATTTACTAGAAACATTCAAATAGTCTTATTTTACATTAAGAGGAAATAGAATAGTTGTACTTAAGAAAGGATTAAAGATGAGGCCTTCCTTTATTCAGATTTTAGACAACCATACCCATATGCACGTGCATTTGAAAGAGGCCCGTTTTAGTTGGCCCACTAAAATCAAGGCAGTAGATTTTGGTGTTGGTAACTGGGTCCAGTTGCTATAAGGTAGGGTCACCAAAAGCCCAATACAAACAAATGCACTTCAAATTACATATAAAATTGAAAGATGTATTTAGAGTTGATACAACGATATTATCGTAGTGGTCCAAAAGATCTCGTAAATTCCGATGGCGGACCTAGAATTTAAGTAGCGGATGATTCAACAATAAATAAGTGTGTAGGAACTGATAACAATGAACAAGAGAAGACTTTGCGAAGAATTGACATGTCTTATTCCGTAAAGAGTCAGAGTTTATATACACCTAAGATGCTAGAAACTAGGAAACTACTTAGCTAATTTCCTAAATATAATCCCGTAAATAAGGAATACAAATATTGACACAATCAAAATATTATACTAACAACTCGTAATATTCTCCGAATATTACGCTAACACCCCCCCTCAAGGTGGAGCATGGGGGTTCGCAATGCCCAACTTGCCCAGTAGTCGATGAAACTGGATACGCCCGAGAGCCTTTGTGAGTATGTCTGCTAATTGAGAGCTGGTATGTACATAAGACGGTAGGATGGTACCCCGCAAAATTTCGTCACGAACGAAATGGCAATCAATCTCAATGTGCTTGGTTCGTTCGTGAAACACGGGATTATTAGAAATATGGATAGCCGCTTGACTATCACAATGGAGCGTGATAGCCCCCGGATGTTCAAAACCCATACTTCGAAGTAAACCTTTCAACCAAAGAATTTCACATGTAGCGGAAGCCATGGCACGGTATTCAGATTCAGCAGAAGAGCGAGATACAATAGCTTGTTTCTTAGTCTTCCAAGATATGGGAGAACCTCCGAGAGAAACAAAGTATGCAGTCAGAGAACGGCGACTGATAGGACAACTACCATAATCGGCATCACAATAGGCCTCAAGTACCATAGAAGTGTCAGCTCGTAATAATATACCCTGTCCCGGATTTCCTTTCAGGTATCGAACCACACGGACAACAGCGTCCCAATGGGCCTGAGAAGGAGTTTGCATGAATTGTGACAAAATATGAACCGAATAATTAATCTCGGGACGAGTAAGAGTAAGATAAATCAACTTGCCGACTAGGCGACGATACTTGGTAGGCTCAGCAAATAACGGCTCTACATGTAGAGCAAGCTCGTGCTTCTCCTCCATAGGGACAAGAGCGGGTTTAGAACCCAAAAGGCCTGTTTCTGCCAATAAATCGAGGGTATATTTTCGTTGACAAAGGAAGATACCGCTGGAATTCCGTGCTACTTCGAGGCCCAAAAAATACTTCAATTTACCTAAGTCTTTCATACGAAAGCAACTACTTAGGTAACGTTTAAAATCATTGATAGCAACACTATTATTTCCAGCAATTACCAAGTCGTCAACATACACAAGAATATTAAGCACAATGTCACCTTTACGATAAACAAATAAAGAATGATCAGACGGACTATGAGAAAAACCATACTCACACAAAGCCGAGGCAAGCTTAGCATACCAACACCGTGGGGATTGTCGAAGGCCATACAAGGATTTATGGAGACGGCAGACTTTTCCTTGTAGCCCATGACTGAAACCGGGTGGAAGACGCATGTAAACTTCTTCCAGTAAATCACCATGAAGAAATGCATTTTGAACGTCCATTTGGTGCAACTCCCAATTGTTTATGGCAGCGACAGTAAGAAAAGTTCGGACTGTAACCATTTTAACGGTAGGAGCAAAAGTTTCAGCAAAATCAATCCCTTCTTTTTGATGGTTGCCAAGTACGACAAGTCTTGCTTTGTAACGTTCAATTGAGCCGTCAGATTTTCGCTTTATTTTATAAACCCACATACAGCCAATAGCGGATTTCGCGGGTGGCAAATCCACTACGGACCAAGTTTCATTAGTTTCTAATGCTGCAATTTCCTCTTCCATTGCTGTCTTCCATTTGGGATCACGGATAGCTTCTTTAAAGGAAGTGGGTTCCGTGTCATTTGTAATAGCTGCAAGAAAATGGTTGTGGGCAGACGAGAAATTGTGACAATTAACGTAATTAGCAATAGGATACGAAGTACCTCTGACGGACGCTGAAGTGGGTGACGGGCTGGAAGAAACCAAAGTCGTGTTAATGTTTTGCTTGATCTTATCCCAGCGCACAAAATCTTTGTGGTGAGGATTATCGAATTTTATTCGTTTTCCTCGACCCATTTCGTCAACAGTTACCTCGCTATTAGTATGCTCATTACTAGGGTCCTCGTCAACAGTAGACTCGTTCCCATCACTGTCATTACGAGCAACATTCTGATCAGGAGCCACTGTGTTCGTCGGAGGTTGCTGTGCAGGCTGTGTACCCGTGTCCTCTGGGATGTCCAAAGAGAGCTGCTGCTGCGTGGGCTGTGTACCCGTGTCCTCTGGAACATCCTCAGAGGGCTGCCGCTGCTGTGACCCCCCTTGGACACCTTGCTGAATGTCACCCACAGGTTCATCATCACCAAAGAGCACACTATCATACTCGTCAGCTAAAGAATCAGTGTTATGCAACTCACTATCAGGGAAAGCAAATGGGAATTGATCTTCAAAAAATCGAACATCTCGTGACTGAAAAATATCTCCCGTCTCAAGATCATACAAATGCCACCCTTTCTTACCAAATGGGTATCCAAGAAAAATACAACGACGACTTCGGGAATCAAACTTATCACGTGAATAAATGTTCTTAGCATAACAAAGACACCCGAAAACACGAATCAAACTCATATCCGGAATTTTGCCAAATAATAATTCAAAAGGAGTTATTTTCCAAAATTCGTGTAGGGGTTCGATTAATTAAGTGTGCCGCTGTCAATACACATTCCCCCCCAAAATTCAATAGGTAACGAGCCTTGGAAACGCAAAGCCCGTGCAACATTTAATATATGCCGATGTTTTCTCTCTACCCGAGCATTTTGTTGGGGCGTTTTAACCATTGAGGTTTGAAATAAAATCCCATGTTCACGGAAATAAGGGAGAATCCCCCGGAACTCCGTCCCATTGTCACTCCTTACAACTTTCACCTTGCAATTAAATTGACGGTCAATTAAGGAAAAGAAATCCCGAAGTAAGCGAGGGACCTCGTCCTTGGTTTTCATCAAATAAACCCAAACACAACGGGAATAATCATCAACAATAGATAAGAAATAACGAGAAGCACAAGCACGGTTAGGATGATAAGGACCCCAAACGTCACAATGAATTAAATCAAACAAATTATCGGCTTTATTGTCGCTTAAAGGAAACGGTGTACGAGACTGTTTAGCTCGAAAGCAAATATCACAAGAATCCAACTGAGAATCATTAAAACTAGAAATAGAAGGGATGTGCTTCATAACCCGAGAGGAAGGGTGTCCCATTCGCCTATGCCACAACTCTACATCGTCTTGTGCGGTCACAACATTAACACGACATGGTTCTTCCATCATCAGGTAGAATAGCCCATCCAAGAGATTACCCACTCCAATCGTCGTCAAGACATGGTCCTGTATCACACATTGCGAATTAGAAAATTGGACAAAAAGATTTTGAGTGGACAAAAGTTGCGAGACTGATAAGAGATTGCATTTGAAAGACGGAACAAACAAAACATTAAAAATTGATAATTTGGCATTGAGTCGAACCGTCCCTGCCTTTCGAGCAATCAAACTAGTACCATTTGGGAGACCGATATGTATAGGAGCAATGCTTTCACATGAAAGAAATAGCGCTTCATTACAGCACACGTGGGTCGATGCACCCGTATCAATAATCCATGTGAAAGAATTTTTACCATTCAATCTCACCATATTAGCAACAGGAGAAACCTCACTCAGAACCGCGTTAGCCTTGGGATTAGACGTCGAAGCTGCTGCTGCCGAGTCCCCTGTCCGAGCAGAATGACGGGGGTGACCAACAGGAAAGCCTACCTTCTCCCAACAGCGGCTGATCGTATGCCCATCCTTGTTACAGTGTATGCACTTGTAACGAGATCGATTCGTGCCATCACTCCTCTGCTGCTGCTGCCTGCTATTCACGGCACAAGCCATTGGATTGATTCCAGCCTCCTCCCGAGACTGAACCACATTGCGCACCTCCTCCTCTTGAACAATACGGGAATACACAATCTGCATAGCTGGCCACCGAGAACCGCAAACGGATATCCTCCCATAGATCGTACGCAACTTGGCGATATGAAATTGACGACCTAAGGCGCGGGGTTCAATAGTATTAAAGATCCACGCTATGACAGTATAATTGACAGCCTCCCAATCGTCCCATTCAGCAGGATCAGTAGGCCGTGTCCGGAGAGTCCCATTGATGAACCCTAATTTCCTCTTGGCGCCTAACGCGACGCGAAAACCTTTTGCCCATTCCTCGTAGTTCGGTCCGGTGAGAATGACGTGTGTAATCTTTGCCCCCGTACCGTCCTGACTGGAAAGAGCATAGACGGGATTGATAGTATGACCACTGCTAGTAGCAGTGCCCTTTTGTGGTTTGTCATCAACCATGATGGATGACGAAAAAAAAACGATTTGAAAACAGGAACAAAATAATCTGCTCACGATACCATGTAGGAACTGATAACAATGAACAAGAGAAGACTTTGCGAAGAATTGTCATGTCTTATTACGTAAAGAGTCAGAGTTTATATATACCTAAGATGCTAGAAACTAGGAAACTACTTAGCTAATTTCCTAAATATAATCCCGTAAATAAGGAATACAAATATTGACACAATCAAAATATTATACTAACAACTCGTAATATTCTCCGAATATTACGCTAACAAAGTGGTTCAATGGTTTTGTGATTAGTAAACTACTATGAAAGTCAAGGGTAAATCATATTTGTGTATTTGCCATGAATACCATACCATTAATTTTCTAAATTTTCTTTTATCTTAGAACAATGTGTTTTCGCGCAAGATCTATACTAATAAAGACTAACAATTACTACAAAATCAATTAAATGACTTGAACAATGACTTAAACTCAACAATATAGGCATAAAAAATCATAATCTATGCGAATTACAAATCCACACTTAAACAAACAATTACTACAAAACAAATTAAATTTAGTACTACTCCGTAATTAGTAAGCAACAACGCGCTTAGACTTGTGCAACAATTTGCTTCTTTTAAACCTAGGTGATCTCCTAAACCCAACCATGTCCAAACTCTCCAATTCCCTGCACCTCTTCGTCCGCATTACCTTCGTCTTAACCACATCCTTCGAGACAGGCCTAGCCACGGTCCCAAAACTCGAGTCATCATACATCATGGTTTCTCCAGATGGACTTACTATCAATACCACATCCCTCATAATTTCAATAGGCTCTTGTATCATCTCTGAATACTTAATGTAACCATCTGGGAACAATGTGCACAATGGTTCCGGGCATTTCGGCTGCTCCTCGACCAAAACCATGGATTTGAATTCAGAAACTGACGTCGAAACCGACATTTGATCACTGGTTTCAGAACTGATTGGCTCAGCAGAACAGTAGTAGCAATGCCAGTGAATGCCTTGTTTATCTTCTAAGCTTCCTGGTACAACTCCTAAGCAATATTTATGAATATAAAGTTGGGAGCATTTTGAGCAGTTAACTAAAAGTTCTTTATATCCTTCAACACCACAAACATAACAACAACAACAACATTGATCCACTAACTTATTTTCTTTCTCCATTAATACGTTAGAAAAACCGTAATTATATTATATACGTTTTTCAATTTGTGTTTGTTAGTATTGAGTAATCCATTGTTGTTATATGAGCGGATATATATAGGAGTTGGGAGTCGATCAAAATCTCGTTTTTTTTTTTAATAGTTTCCTAATTGTAAAGTTTCCTAATTGACCTAGAAACACGTTTTTTTTATAGTTTCCTAACAACAATATTTATCCACTTCGTATAGTTTCCTAATTGTAATAGAAAATATTTCCATATTTTTTTTATGTTGGGAGTACAAGTCACGTTTTACTATTACTGTAATTTTCCTAACAATGTCATAAATAATTAAATATGATGTAAACATAGATTTTATATTTAATTTTAAAATGGCATATTATAAATATAGTTTAATAATAATATTTTTTTTTTGGTACAAATTTAATATTAATATTATGGCTTATGGCTTATGGACTACTCCATTTCAAAGTTTATTTGAAGGGTTTGACCCAGTAAGCATATGGGCCGTGTGACTTCCAAGGGAAGGGCATGGAGCCATAGATACGTTATTTGGAAACCTGTTAATGTAGCCTTATGGCCTATGGGCTATGGCTTATGGGCTCTCTCATTTCCCTTTAAAATATAACTTTTGATTCAAATAGTTTGTTTTTCGCCGAAGTAGTAATTGAACCTCATAACTGTGGTCAATTGTGAGAATAAGCCTCGTAAATTACAAATGTAGTTATTCAGCCCCATAAATTTGAACAAAAGTGAAATCAAACCCAATTTTTATTATCAAGCTAAATTGTATGATTAAGTAACTATATATATAAGTGAGATTGTATAATCAAACCTAATTTTTATTATATACCCAATTGTGAAATTTATGTATACAATTTAAATGAGTATATTAGGAATGATAGTTTCACCCTTACCCAATGGATATATTTATCCACCATAAATTAAATGGTTTAGATATAGACGATGATTTTTTAGAATTTAGGGTAGGATATCTGGATATAAATTCATATTTATATTTAATTGAAAAAAGAATGTATTCCAAATTAATGTTAAAAAAACTTTTATTGATGAAAAAAACGTAAATATAACACAAATGAAATATATAATTTTGAAACTATTTTTTAATTTCCTTTTCTGCCGTCACTGTTCAATTGGCAAATACACGTAATTGGATTACCGAGATTAGTCACTTTAGTTTATAATTTGGTGACATTAGTATTCAATTTAAAGTTATTATTTACTATAATACGAGGGGCGTTACAATTTTCAATTTGACTTATAAATTGGCCATTTTTTCATCAATTTTTTTCATTTACGTAATTCAATTTCAAGGTTGAAAATATCTAACAGACCCTCTTTTCACCCGCTTTACCTTATGGATAAGGGCGAGGATGAATGACTAAATATTAAGGGAGGAAGGTGGAATATGAATGAGACAAAATTAAATTGATTTGGATATGTCTTCACTAAAGACGACAATTGGTCTCGGATCCTATCCAAATCCAATGGGTCAGATTAGGATCGCAATATTTTAGATCCAATATATATGAATATAAATATAGATCAGATCCATATGCATAGAAACGGATTTTGATATGGATCACATGGCCGAGATCTTAATCCTGCTCTTAGACCCATTTTTCTTTTATTTTAAAAATTAAAATTAAGTTCAATTAATAGTTAAACTATACTCCTCCATTTAATTCCAAACACAATATTTTCTTGTTTTGACACTATCTATGAACGAAGAAAATCTTTACGATTCCACGCAATATGTAAGACAAAATATGGTTATGTGAGATCTTGTTTGATTCACTTATAAAAGTATAATAAGAATATGAAACTCGTATATTTTTTCATAATGTAAAACTTAAGATATTTACAATGCTAATTGTGCATTGTCAAGTGTGCAAAAGTGAAATGTTGTGTTTGGAGTTGAATGGACGGAGTATCATTTAAGGTTATTTCATAAATTAAGCTATAATTTTTCATCGTTAGCAAATTTCAATTTAAAAAAATATTATTTTGTTGTATTGTAATTTTGTAAGAATTTATTTTGATATTTTTACATTTTAGTTATAGTATTTGTATTAATATAGAAGAGTAGTCTGTTAAGTCGTAGAGTTCCAGTAAACTCAAAAAATAATATTTTAATATTTTTTTAAAAAAGTGATTTTTTAATCATTAAAAGGATATGTGATAAATCCAAATACAAAAATGGAATTTTTTTATCATGTGAATATGGATCGAATTTAGATTCATTATAAGACATAAGAATCTTGATCTGAATCTTATAATATCCTATCTAGATCCTACCCTTTGACATTACTAGTCTTTACCCCATCCATATAGATTTTATACCCTTTGTCAATCCTAGATGTCTAAACTATGCGGCTCATAAACCACTAGAGAGGCTCTAAGCTTGTAATAATAACAATATATATGGAGTATATATTAAGGCTAGTAGTTTATTCGAAATATCCTTCATATTTACAAACCATAGAATTATATGAATATGACGGACACAAAACTTAGTAAATTTGACATTTGTAGGCATATATTTTGTGATTTATCTTGTTTTACTTGCCCTTTTCATTCATTCTTAACGATAATTAGCATGTCTTTGTCGTACTAAGTTCAAGTAGAACATAAGTTGTTAGCAATCAACCTCTAAAAAATGAAAATTAAGTAGACATCCAGACGCATTATCATTTACCAAAGTATAAAAAGGAACATATTTCCACGAGCAATCTGTATTAGTACTCCACGAGAAATGTGTCTAGTGCACCAGTTGGAAGGTACAAGAAGGCCAATTTGATGGCCAAAGAAAAAGCATTGCTACACGATTCTGAATTCTCTGTCTCATTTCCGAGTCATATTTTATGTTTCACTGATTTACTATTTGACACATGGACATTAATCATTAAAAGTAACCGTGTAAATATGATAAGAATCAATGGGTAAGAAAATAAAGTTAGTTGGACACGAAAATGGGACAAAGGACCCGGATTACTGTTAGACGTATGCATAGGCTTGACCTATGTCCCAGATAAAGTTCATATTCAAGGAATGTAAAAACGTTTTATCATAAAACTAATTTTGTTGTACAGTATTATCTTTATACGGAGTATTATAGTGGATGTAATTGATTTGACTATTGAATTTAACTCCAAAATTAAAGAGTTTTGCCCTAAAATCGATCCTAAAATTGCCGCTCTAAATGTCGCTTGTGATTTATTTACTTTGCGATTTGCCTATCTATTACGCCCTCTGCTACTTGATCATGTTCCCATTCATTTAGGGCAAAAAACTTAAGAAGCAGGATATCACGTAGAGAAAAATAAGAGTATGAGATAGAATGTAGAGGGTAGGGCTGGTCAAATAAGCGGGTCAGCCCGACTCGATCCGGTCAGCCCGACTCGATCCGCCCTTCGGCCCCCCTCTAAAATCCACCCTTCGCAACCCCCTTTTCCCGGCCCAGCTCGCCCCACCCTAGGGCCGGTTTCGGGCTCCCTTTTCCTGGCCCTGCCCGCCCCCACCCGATCCGACCTACTATTTGACCAACCCTAATAAGAGATAACAAGTTATAAGAACCATATATAATAGACAAATAAATAGACTGAGACTGTGAGACATCTTCGCAAATCTCGTCTTATAATTGGTGGAACAATAGTCGGCTAGACAAACTTTCGACATATTGCCGTTATCATCGCCCAAAAATAAAAATAAAGAGAAGTAACTAAAACTCTAAAAGGACATTGTTCATGGGAGCACCCAAAGATTGACTATGAGTAAGTTGAGGCTCCACACATTCACATGGTAAGAAAATGACATATCCCAACATTTGATGATTCACGAGCTTTGTCATTGTAAGGACCTCAACTTTCCAAATTTAACCTTTTCGTTTTAATGCACTTTCTACTTTTGGATAGTCGTTCACTCGTTCCTATACTTTTTTAAGTATCGTATAAATGTGAACTTTGCCCTTCTCTTTTTGATGGACGAAATTCATCCTTTAGTTTCGATATTTTTGGAATAATAACAAAACATGATTGAAATGTATCTAAATTCTACCTACTTGTACTTGTTAATTATTATGGAGTACTCTCTATTAGACTATTAAGCCGTGCTTCAATCAATTTTTTTTCGCTTCATTTATTTTTTATTTGATATGATTTGAAATGTGGTTGGCAATATGTCAAAAACTATCAGTCTAAGAAATGTACGGACATCTAATTTATAAATTTTAAATAAATTCGTACATAAATACAGGGATATATGTTATGTATTTCAATTAACAATAATAACAGCTAATATACCCAGTAAGGATCTTCGGTCCCAGGCCATATGGGAAATGAAACACAAAAATAGGACAGATAATTCTCATTTATTTTTCATATTAGTTTAACAAAATCATCATGCGAATTCTAGGCATCATACCCTCATCTTCAAATATTGATTTCAATCTTAATTAATTAACTAACGGATCATTGTAACTTGAATTCAATAGTACTCATCAATGTATGACAATGATAATATGTCACTCAAATACAAGCTAATTATATCGATATCTCAGAGAACAATAGTTAGTTCAAGTGGTAAGAACACTCTTATCCCAACCATTAATTGAAGTTGGGGATTCGATTCTCACCCGCGATATATTGCGCTCATTTAAAGCAAAAAAGCTATTCCCACTCTCATAATTTAAGTAACATTAGTAAAAACGGTACACTGTGATGCGGGAATTGCAGGAGTCATGTCGGAGTATACAACTATTCATTGCCCCGTCCTTTGGGCCAGCAGATTAATATGGTTGTTCAACAATTAAGCCAAAAAGGCAGTGGGTCCTAATATTCAATAGAACAGAAAAAAGAATAGAGTAGCATTTAACAAAGAGGTCATCTACCAGAAGTTCACTTGATCAAAACACAACCATATGATTATATCATTATATGAACTGCAATGCGTACTATGCAAGATTGCAAACGTCTACGCAGTACATAGTACGAGTAGATATTTTACATGTAAATTTTAAAGTAACGTTGAAGAATTTGAGAGGTCAAGCTATTCACAAATTCTCATTTGTGACGGGGCATTATTAAGGCATGTCTATTAGTGCATAAAAGTGTAGGATGTATCACGTATGGCACTTATTATCGAAAAGCCTTAAAAAAATTATTTATAGATATCTTGCTATACCAAATCCTAGAAAAATTATACCCATAAATAAATCTCTAAATACGAGGACTTGGCTAATATAGTACGGAGTAGTATTAAACTACAAAAAGAAAGTTTGATACGTAGCAATTTCATTTTTACCTCCACCTTTATTATTAGAAGCCTTTTGTAAAATAATGTTTATAAAGTCGAGTGAATGATGCAACTTACAAGGAGGTTCAAGCAAAGCTACTTGATTGCAAAGCTAAGGAATTTGAAGTTGATTGTAGTGGTGTTCTTCGTTTTCATGGTCGTTTGTATGTTCCCTATGCCTTTGAGATACAAAGGAGAGTTTTTGACGAGGCTCACTTATCCTCATACTCGATTCCTCCGGGAAGGTGTGGAGGGTGGCGGTGGAGGCATTGGAGAGATGGGTGATGATTTAGTGGTGCGGTAGTCGTCGTTGTAAAATACCCAATCTGGAGCGTAGGCTCTTACGATTTTATGATCCAAAAAGTGGCAACTGATCCATATCCTAGTTAACTAGGATCTTAATTTTGTAGGATCTTACAATTCAAATTTTTTAAAAAGTTTAAAAAGTAGAATCTTAACCCAATCCTACCATTTTACGACACGGTCATACATTATTCAAATTTCTACTTTTTCGGCTACTAATATTTTATAAATGATTTTAAGAGAAAAACTTACTATATAATGGAACAGTTGGTCCCCTTTCTCTTCGTCCGTCTCTTTCATCGGTTTCTGTGCATGCATGAGGGGAGATGTTTCCCCCTCCCCTCGTCCTCTTCATCCATCTCCCTGGCTTTGGTGGTTGGCCTATCTCTCTTGTGTTGAAATAGGCCTTGATGATGGTTTTCTCGTTTTGGGTCTCTTTCATGGGTCAGATCTATTCTGATGGTTCTTGGGCTGATATGGCGTTCTCCCTTCCCTTGTCCCCTTCCCTTGTCTATCGGCTTATGTCAATGCTCTGACTAGTGGCAGTGTTGTTGCTCTATCATCTTCTGCTTTTTGCATGCATATCATGGTTGTCTTTCGTGATCTTGAGCCTGACGTTTCTTTTAGTCTTTGGGTCCTTGGAGATTTGATAGCTTCTGTTTTGTTGATGGGGTCTTTTCCTGGTATTCATGTCGACTGTTGGGTTCTTTAATCTTTGTTTTTGGTGAAACTGGGTGTAATTGGTTTTTTAGTTGATTGATGAGGGCTTGAGCCGGCTTGGGTTGGGTTGTTTCGGTGGGGTCGGGTGGTTCGAAGGTGGTGGTCTCTTCCTTGAATATTATGTCGTCTCAATATCTTTTAATGTCTTTCTTAGCTCTTATAATAATCTCCTTGTACAATATCTTTATTGTAGTTATTGTCTTTTTGAGGTTAGTATAAGTCAAATAAAAGGTGTTGATGGGGGTGATGATGTTGTTCCCTTGGGTCCATGTTGGTTTCACCTGCCAGTGGTCTCAAATGATGTGTTTTGCTCGGAACTTGGTTCATGGTAGATTGGTTGAGATGCTTTCTTTGTCTTGTCTGACCTTCATGCTTGATCTCTCGACCTGTTGGTCTTATGACCAAAGGAGCAGATCTCTAAGGTGTACGAGATTTTTCTCCATCGACGGCAGACTTCATCGCCTTGCTCGTCTCTTTGTCTTTCCACGTTCTTTTCGCAAGAGCGTAAGTGCACCTAGTTATCGTCTCTCAGTGGCTCGTATATATCGACGGTATTTGGAGATCTTTCGTGCTGATGCAATTGATTCTTTTGCTCATGATCATTCCTTTGTTCGGCTCCATCAAGCTTTTGTTGTTCTATTTGGTCATATTATTGTAATTGTAATTTTAAATTGTCCTTTATGTAATCCTAATTATGGCTTGGTAGTACTAGATGTGGTAGATAGGTGTCTACTACTATCTAGTCGGATAGCTTGCTTTGTATTGTAAGTTATTTATCTCTCGTTGTCAAAAAAACATAAGATTTTTTTTGACATATCTAGATAACATAATTACGATCCTACGATTCAATTCAAATCACTCATCAATCCAAGGTAAGATCTCAATCCTAACAGGCTGTATATGGTAAGGTGAGAGGAATAATGGTAAGAGAACGTGAAATGGTGGGGTGAAATGAGGACTACATGGATTGCTTAGTTTGGGATTGTCTGATCCTAGTTGAACCCTAATTTGACAATTAACTTTCTTTCCAAACAAAAATGATAATTTTTTATCAACATTATTTCAAAATAAAAATGCTTCTTACTGGTACCGTTAATATTTTAGACATTATTAGATAAATATATTCCGTACAAACGTATAAACTTTTGAAGCATAAGTAAGAGCAGAAAATGCTCAAGATAATCTCATTTCCAATGTACAAGAAACTGAATTTATTTTACATGCCATTGTAGATTTGACAAACGTTGCTTATAAAGTTATAATTGAATTTGGTCAAGTCACTTTACAATTGAGTTATTTCGGGTGGGATCATTCTCGTATCAATCATTCAAGTTGCTCTAGGTAAGTTCGAGCATCATCTCACATCAACTTTCAATTCAAGCCATGAGTAATTAAGTACCACAATAGTAGATTAATAGAATACATGTCAATGGTGGGGGGAGAGTAGTAAAGTCGCATAGCATCTAACTGTAAACTTTATACATGATCCGTCACTAAAAAACAGCAAAGCAATTCAACACATTTGGGTCCTTTTGTCAAAATGGTCGTATGATTAAATAAAGTCAACACTCTAAAAAGACTTCTTTTTTCTCAACTCTGTTTACAAGGGTCGACCGCGTCAAAAGAAGCCGTTTTTGGTTTCCGCGGGTGAAACGCTTTACTTTCATTCAATTCAATCTGTGTAAATAAACTTTATGATCAAAGAAAAAGAAACAAAAGGGCAGCAATTAATTAACCTACAAGTCTTATTTAAGGATAAATAGAGGAAGATTAGAGTTAGAGTGTCTTATAACTAAAAGATTCATCATGAAACACTATACAGACTTGTATAAATTGACTCATTGTATAAACTAGTTTTTAACCTCGTGCAAAATTGCACGGGTATGATGTTAGGCACATTAATATCATAATATAAAATTAATATATATACACGATTATTTTACATTCCGTTCCTTTTATAATAATAGTCCATCTGTTTGTTTTTACATAATTTTTGATGCACTATTTTGACTGTGAATTGTTTGTTTTTTATACATTAACTTTCTAAATATGAAGATATCATTTTGTAAAAGTTTACATTTTTCTATAAAACTATAGATATTTAAATATCATGTCACCAGAATTCATAATTTTGTATCTATTAATGATTAAAGGTTAAAAACATAATTATTTATAAATTTAAGGCTATGTTACTTAAGCTTAAAAGATGGGTCAAACCCCACTCATAAAGAGTGAGAGGATAATTTACGTGAGAAGTAAATGGAGCGCCCCATTTGCTCTTTGGGAGCGGGTTTGACCCGTCTTAAACTTACGACAGGTTACCCGTCACAAATGAGAATTTGGGTAAAATGGGAGACAAAATAGAACGGGTATTTGCACCGCTTAAGTCGTTAAATACACCCACAAAAGCACAAACTCAAAGAATAAAACTCTGGTACTTCCTTAACCAACTCACAATCTCACCTCAATCTCTTTTACAATAACTTGTGCGTATTACCAGAACAGTCATTTTTCATTCATTTTCAAATGAACCTACCTCCCATCTAGCCTATATGTTTGCACACACATCCGCCATCTCTCATACCCATCCATTAAATTATCACTTTCCTTATTGAAACCAAACAAATTGAATAATATAATTAACAAAAGACGGATTTTTGTTTGCATGTCTTAAAAGGGTTAATTTTTGGTTATTAATAATCATCTTTGTTTTAGTTTTACAATTTTTTAGTATAAATGTTATTGTTATAAGTTACATACCAAAATATTTGTATTCTATTATACACTTCAACATTTCTACCTAATTGATCTTTGATAAATCAAATTCCTCGGACAAAAAGTTGTGGGTTGTCCTTAATTTGGTATTTTGAGTTTGTTTGATTATATAGATTGAAGGGAGTAATAACTTTAGTAGTTAGAAACTGAAAATAATTTTAATTTTAATTTTGTTAATGTTAGTAAAATCCATTAAATGGACATTCGACTAATGATCGAGAGTTTAAATTTTTATTTTTTTTACTGTTGCTACAAAACATTATGGGAATTATTAAACTTATAATAAATTTTAATTTTTTATACTGTTCAATTTTAGTAGAAAAGAAACTTAGAAAAGAAATACAGTGTAAAAGTTGAGTACAAAGTACAATTAAATGGTGTGTAAATCTTGGTGGGTCCCACTTGAGAAAAAAAGAAAAAGTAAGTTGTATAATTGACGTGGCTTAAGGAGAGATCAAGAAATGCTTGAGTTTTAATATATAGGGGATTGTATGGTAAAAAAGGACAGTAATTAACTAATCAGTAAGTCTTATTTAAAACGGATGATATTCTTAAGACGGGTCAAATACTATCACATGGTAGTTAAAAAGACAATTTTTGGTATTTCTTAAGCAACAAGTATGGTGATTTGATATGTATTTGACTCGTTACTTAAGATGAATAATGCCCGTCTTAAATGAGAATTTGTGTTATCTAATAGACTAATAATAACCTTAGTTCAAAACCCGTCAGTATCAAATTTACCCATGGACTATATACAGCTAGAAAAAAAAAGAGAAGATAGTCTTTTCACTTAGATCAAAACTATAATCCATGACCGGAAAGAAAACATATTAATACTCCCTCCTAGTCTTGGTATTGTTCCCTTTTCTTGTGTGCACAGGGATTAAGGAAAAGAATTAGACCACACAAAACACACTACCCCACATGTAAATAATTTTGGACCACACAAAAAATTACCAAACAAGGAAATAGAGAACAAACTCGACTATCATGAAAAAGAAAACAGGGAACAATGCCAAGACTAGGAGAGAGTATTAATAACTCATCTAATATAGGTGAATAATCATAGAATACGATTCGAGCTTGAAGAAAACGTTTCAGGCAAAATTTTACTCAGATGGTTAAAACTCAATCGATGATTATACACCTCCCATAAAAGCCTCCATATCTGAGAATTAGGTGCTAAAATGATTCGAAATTTAGATTTCAAGATTGTCACCCTTTATTATCATGTTAAAAGACAGTTGCAACTAAAAATTTAACGTTAAATTAAAACTCAATCAATAATTTTATCCTTGGTCCAAACTTCACCATCCCAATAACCCTACAGCTAAACCAAGCACTAAAACCTGCCTAATTAAGGGTAGCACAAGTTGCTTATACCTTAACTCATTGATGCATAGGAACCGAATATGTCTTAGTCTAGTAGTTAAAATAGATGCATTGTGGATAATAGGTTTCTCATTCGAATCTTCCCTATCATGTATTGTAATGCGACTAAGTGAACACTTGGTTTGAAAAAAAAAATTGAAGCATACAAAAAAATCAGTTTCTAAAATTCACATTATTAAACCTCCAAACCAATGGCAATACTCCATCTAGCATACATTTTTTACCATATAAACATCAATCAAGTGATCAATGATGGAACAAAAATGACAACATCATTTCAAATAACAAAAAAGTCAACTAATTAGACTTATTAGAGCCACATCAAATTTGCCATTTGTCTACTCCTTGTGTGAAATCTCTAAAAATTAGCTGCTACAAAAAATAAAGGTTAAAAACTTTCAACCTGCATAAAGTGCATTATTGTCCTGTTGTGGTGACATTAATTGAATTTTCAAGTGGTTAGAGAAGCTTTGAAAGTCTTTGATAGCTACGCAACACACTGAGAACTTCACTATAAATACAGTTGAAACCCTGACAGAAACCAAATCAAATCACAGCTTCATTTATTCTCAACCATTACATAAAAAAAATCTGCTATGATCTTCTATATATAAGCAATTTACTGTATTCTTTCTTCAACAATCAATCTCTCATTTAGTCATCTTACAAACAGAAACTCAAGTTATAATCAAGTTTTTTGTTAGATAACTGTGTTGATGAATTGCTTGAATTTTCAGATTTTGTGATATAAAAACCTAAATTTGAAGTACCCTTTTTTCCAGAGGATCGATTCTAGCTCTCCTGTAAGTAGTTTCTTAGTTTTTCAATCCGAAAAACCGGGAGAAATCATAATTCAGGTATGGAAGAGTATAACTACATACCTTCATCTTTCGCAACACCCATTGACATTCAAGATTCAGTTTCCACTCTTATCTTAGCAGCAGGAGCAAACAATACCAACACCTTGGATTCAATCTTCTCCTTTTGTCAACCTTCAGACTCTGTGATCATGACTAACAGCAGCAGCAATAGCAACCACTCACTAGGGTCCTCAGTTTACCTACAGCAAAGAGATTTACTTCAAAAATTGTGGCTCGACACACGGTCAAAGACCATGAGCCATGGGTGCTCTTCCTTGAGCAGCCAGTTTCAAAGCCCTTCACATTTGGGGGCATACGCAAAGTCGGGGAAGAAGAAGCTCTACAGGGGAGTGAGGCAGAGGCAATGGGGGAAGTGGGTTGCAGAAATAAGACTAACCCAAAATAGAGTGAGGGTATGGTTGGGTACATATGATACAGCTGAAGCTGCTGCATATGCTTACGATCGTGCTGCGTACAAACTTCGAGGTGAGTACGCTAGGCTCAACTTCCCTAACCTTAAAGATCCGACTCAGTTAGGTGTTGGAGATTCAGCTAAGATGAATGCTCTCAAGTCGGCTGTGGACACGAAAATTCATACCACTTGTCAAAAACTGAAGCGCGAACGAGCCAATAAAATTGCCAAAAAGAAAGAGCAGGAAAAATCAAGCACTAGAACTGGTAGTAACGACACGAGCGGTTGCAAAAGTAACAAGAGCAACGACAACGATGGTTCAACAAAAGAGTCGAATTCTACATCATCGTCATCAATTTACTCTGAGATACTTAACGACAATGGGATCGATAACATGGTCTCATCAAACCCTGAAAAGAATTGGTGGAAAAATGGAAATTCAACATCACCGGATTCGACAAACAGCTATTCCATGGTGGCGGGTGATGTAGGGTTTGAAGATTGTTCCCTGGATAGGATGTCATCTTCTGATGCAGAGTGGATCTGGGAAGTTCTTGCTAACTAGGCCACATTTAATCATTTAAATGTAAAGAAATGTTAACTGAGATTATAATTCTAAAAATCTAGGTTAATCAACAAGTAAATGACATTTATTATGTACTCTGTAGTGTGATGTTAAGGGTAGTAGATTTTACATATGGTCAATCTAGTCGCTAAATGTATTTGGTTGGCTTAGGAACCTACTTGGTGACTAGATTACTCATATGCCTATTTATGATAGTATATTTTTCAAATGGAACCAAATATCATAGGCTCATATCCCTGAAAGCAAGGTTTTGAATCTCGTTCGCCTTTTACGTGACGCTTGTAGGACAGTAGTCAAGTGGCACATGGGGTTTCTAGTACACCAGATATAGGGACTACTGGTGACTGGTGTCAAAATCATAAATTGATGAGAATAACTATACCTTGGCCGAGGACAATCACTACATGTATCATATCACTGTCAAATCACAGAAAAGCAAGGTTTTGAATGGGAAGGAAAATATAGAGATGGATAACCTGATCATCATCTCACCAGTAAAATGAGAGGCTCGGAAAAATGGTTCAATGGGTTTTTTATCATTGAAGTAAGGCCAAACGCGGATCAAATATCCGATCCGGACTTAGACTTCCTATCGGATATCTATAACCATAGTTTCATACCTATTTCGAACTGTTTGAAAACCCCTTGCACTTATAGTATTATCTTGGGAAATACAGAGTAGATTTTTTTTTTTTTGCATTGTTGACTTTTACTGTACTACTTATGGTTGTAGTTTCCTGATGGGTTAGTAATGTATTTATGCTTGTTGCAAACCAACAATAAAATGAGAAGATAAAAAAGTTACCGAGTGTAATTGGCTATCCGAAAATTCCATAATTGATATCTTTATCCAATTTATGATGTAGGTAATTGCCAGAATATCTTTCATTAGATATCCCTTTATTGCAATGGATACAAAATTATGCAATTTACACATGGTGGCCCTATTTGTGAGGTTTGTGTTAGCTGGTGTAACTTGTTATTTGATGACCAGCTTACGGAGTTGACAAGTAAAAGCCAATGAAGGCTGTAAGCCTGTAACCAGTCTATTCAACTAATAATGGTTATTAAATTCAGTATCGTTTAGCCCTCACTAAGGGCAACATAGCAGTGAAAGTTAGGGTCGCACTGCCCCATCTATACTCGGTGAGAGAGAGCCTAACACTCCTAATTATCTGATCTGCAAAGTCCAGACTATAGCGCCTTTTATATCGACATGTAGGAAGAAAGTTTGATGAAGAAATTACACAGCTTGGAGCAGTGACAATGAATGAGAGCAATCATGAAAGCCTTTAACTGATAACATGTGTAGATAACTCGTACAAAAAATGTTAACAGCAAATCATCCGAAACAGGCACTCACATAAAATAGCACATATCAGAGCTCAAAAGAACTGCTAGAAACCAAAAAAATACCTGCACTAATTCAGCATATTTTTCTTTTTTTCTGAAGTTGTTTACAGATTTCCAATTGATGCTGCAACCAAACAGACAAACTCAGTCAAGATTTTTATCAAGTAATTGAAGGATACAAGAGCAAGAGAAATATAGTATTCTGTTACAATACTATCATGTAATCAACTTTCAATGGAGTAAAGCTTTCGATTGTAATACATTACTTAAGTACCGCATAGGCTCTCATCTATGACGGGGTAAGGGGCTCAGTAACGACATTTTTCTTATGTTGAAAACAAATAAATTGTTTCAAGATGACTTGTAATGATAAATACATCCTTAATTGCCGTGATCAACTACTAAACATTATAAGAGGCGGATACACTACAGAGAATATGGTCTGTGATATACTGAAGACCAGAATATCCCTTCATTGGAGAATAATTACCGAGTCTGATTAGATATCCGAGAATTTCATGACTGATATCTTTATCCAATTCGTGGTCTAGGTAATTGCCAGAATATCTCTCGTTAGATATCCCTTTATTGGAATGGATACAAAGTTAAGCACTTTCACATGGTGGCCCTACTTGTGACGGTGGTGTTAGCTGGTGTAACTTGTTATTTGATGACCAGCTTACAGAGTTGAAAAGTAAAAGTCAATGAAGGCTGTAAGCCTGTAACCAGTCAATTTAACTAAGGGGTTGTTTTGTTACTCATTCTAAAACACATCAATTGTAATTCATGGGAATTGTAAAATTGTTGTGTTGTTTGTTTGCTCCAAATCCCATGAATTAGAGTTCCATAGGAACTTCAATTCCTCCATCATGGGGGAAGTTGCTTACCTAGGTCCCCCTAGGTAAGTGAGAATTCCGATGGAACTCACTTCCCGCATTCCAACCAAACGACATTTTTTCAATTCATGTGAAATGAATAATCATGTGAATTATTACTTCCTTGGAATTAGAGTTCCTCTATTGAACCAAACGACCCCTAATAATGGTTATGAAATTCCGTCTCTTTTAGCCTTCACTAAGGGCAACATAGCAGTGAAAGTTAGGGTCGCCCTGCTCCACCCATACTTAGCGCCTTTTATATCGACGTGTAGGAAGAAAGTTTAATGAAGAGATTACACAGCTTGGAGCAGTGACAATGAATGAGAGCAATCGTAAAAGCTTTTGACTGATAACAGCAAATAATCAGGAACAGGAACTCACATATCAGTTTATCACAGCTCAAGAGAATTGCTAGAGACCAAAAAACACCTGCACTAGTCCAGCATATTTTTCATTTGCTGAAGTTGGTTACATATTTGATATTTCCAGTTAATGCTGCAACCAGACAGACGAAACTCCATCAAGATTTTATATCAAGTAACTGGGGATACACTGATAAAACAGCCAGAGAAATGTAGCATTCTATTACAGCACTATTATGTAATAAACTTTCAATGGAGTGCAGATTTCAATTGTATACATTACTTAAGTACCGCATAGACTCTCATCTAGGACGGGGTAAGGGGGTCAGTAACGACATTTATCCTTAATTGAAAATAAATAAACTGTTTCAAGATGAGTTGTAATGATATATACATCTTTAATTGCTGACTAATCTTTGTACTTATGATTGATGTAACAGACAGTCACATTATCATTATATAAGGTACTGAGTGATCACAGAAATATAGCAACGTAGATCCAAATTCTTTATAGGACCTTAGCGGGAGCCTCTCTTCAGAATCTGAAGTGATATTTATAATGTAGATATCTACTAGACAACAATATCTTTGTTACCGATCCAAATAAAACATGAAAGTAATATGGATTAAAATTTGCTAACAAAAATGCATTCGAAATACTTAAAAATTGGAACTGGTAATAGTTAGATAAGCCCATGAAGGTGTACCAACTACCAACAAGCTCAAAACAGCCATTGAAGCTCAAATAACATTCTAGTTAGAATTTAGAAAAGAGACTCCTTCAAACTTTACAATGAATTGTTAATCTCCAATAGACTAATGACCATTCTGTAACTCTAGCCTCGAGTGTCATGGGGTTGTATAACTAATCGTAGAAAATACCATATACATAATCTCCAAGTTGCCAGGACACATTTTTAACTATCCTACTCCTTAAAATCGACAATTAGAGACTTTAAAGTGGAGGTGCACATCTCTAAAAAGGCCAATCAATTTTCACATATTGGAAGCATAGAGAGAGATCATCCTATCCTCCAACTATCCCAGGATTAGGTGAGAATAAAGGAGTATATTAACGGTATCAACAACAACAACAATAACATTGCCCCTCGAGTGCTCTTGTGAATTGCGAGGTAAGGAGAGTCTATGCAACTTTACACTTGTGTTAGCGACTCAGTAGACTGTTTCCGGATGAGTCAAATATGAAAATTTTCTCGAGAACTACACTGAATGACTCGTACTACAAAATATAAAGAAGCGCAACAAATTTAGTGAGCCATTTGGCTTTATTCCACCATAATCCAGAATCAAAGTAGATGATTAAAAAAAAAATTTAGCTCCACTAGACCACTACACATCCAATCAACCTTAGAGCGAAGTGAGGATGTACTCTGAGGTCTGAGCTATAACTAAGTTTCACAACACGAGAAACATAGAAGGATCGAGGCAGTTGTATCGACCAAATATGTTTAGGCACATATCGCGGAATAAGAAACAAAAAGAGATTGAAAAGACGAGACTTACCTTGCAAGAGTTTGACAGAGGTTGCAAGAATGGTGATCTGAAAAACGTAACTGCCTTACCAATGAGGTTCTATCCAAGCCTGCCACACAGTTACATACAAATTCACTCTCTTTCCTCAATTAAAAACAGAATATAAAATCCAACCTCATTCATTACAATAAACACGATACAATAACGACAAAGCCTTAGTCCCAAAATGATATGGGGTTGGCTAACGTACATATGCTTGGGACATTCATGATCAATTACTAACAACAAGCTCGATATCAATTTCAAGGGGGAATTTCTAGTTTACCACGCTTTCGAATTCTGCAGCAGTTTAATACAGATTACTATTGGTGACCGAAGGTATACCGTGTATCTATGTCGTCCGAATATAAAAACTCATAATATGAAATATCAGGGTTTCATAATTACGTCAAAATTTATATGGCACCTACTCTCATAAGTTCAGCTTAAGACGGGTTTTTTTCCGCTCAAATGAGCGCATTATGTCGAGGGTG
The DNA here is from genome assembly GCA_022085475.1 of Heliosperma pusillum. NCBI lineage: Eukaryota > Viridiplantae > Streptophyta > Magnoliopsida > Caryophyllales > Caryophyllaceae > Heliosperma > Heliosperma pusillum. Next base: position 61,198 of record JAIUZE010066185.1, read on the forward strand.
AGAATCGAACTTGAGCTAACTATTGTTCTCTTAAGGCGGTTTTTTTCATACTACGTAGTTCATACGAATATTTAATTGATATCTTAAGCGTAAGACGATCTTATTGAAAATTGAGGTGAATGAAATAAACTAGGTTAAAATCAGGACGATTGAGCATTACCGTACTAAACTTTAAAGTGATTAGGGGTTAAATTCATCGACAATTTTACCTCGATTTCACTAACATTGAACGATAAGTGACAGAATTTCTTGAATTAAGTTAATTACGCAGATTTCTATGGTATGAATTTTGCAAGAATGAGGGAAATTAAAGCTCAATTAGGATAACAAACAAGGAGGAGGACAATACCTGGAGAAGTGAAGAGAGAGTGAGAGGCAGAAATTAGGGTTGCAAAATGGCGGGAAAATTAAGTATGATTTGCTCCACCCTTCCTAAGTCTTAACTAAAAGATTGTCTATCTACATTGTTTTTCCGTTCAAATTGTTTGGGGTTATATATAACTAGATTTCATGCCCGGTCTACGTTAATGTCATTTTCATAATTTTCCTATAACAATTAACTTGTAAAAAAAAAATTGTAATTTTAAGAATATAATTAAATATACTCCGTAATTTTTAAGAAAATAATATTCATATATTGATTTAACTTCTATTTTAAACATATTTTACCAACCTTGTCAGGAATAAAGTTATATTTGATCTATATGACTCGAAAAATGATCCAATGTACTTAAGAATTAAGCTCTATAAGACAATGCTTAATAGAATCAAAAGATTTTGGGTTGATTACCTTACCTTATGGTAATTGTCCGATATGGGGCAATTCTACTATTTATAGGTATTAGTATCTTCACTACACTTACATTATTTTTCAAGGTGTGATATATAACATACTAAAAATTACACCAAGTATGTGCAAATATATGAGATTTTATACTATAATGATAAAAAAAAATTACCGCGAATTTTTATAATTAGATTATTTTCATAATTAATACAAAATTTTAAGAGCTTTCTAAAACAATATTTCAGAGACTTAAACGATTTTGGGTTGATATCTAAGTCCAAGGACGACTCTTATGTATAATCGCATGATCACTTCAGCTTATTATATTTCTCCGATGTGGGACAATTCCTCTATTTATACATAGCATATTCACCACACTTACATTATTTTTCAATGTGGGACAAATAACATATTTAGTTGTACACCATTAAAATTTTTATTTATGATACTTTCCTAAATTAATTTTGATGATGTAAATTTCATTAAGGCGGGGATAATAATACAAACTTTTAAGAATTCTGTAAGATAATACTTAGAGATTCAAAAGATTTTGGATGAATATCTAACTTTGAAAGATGACTCATTTTCACAATATTTTTTTTGTGAACTGAAATAAAATGTAAAAGGTTTTATATAAAAAATATAAACATCACTTGAATATAATATAAGAAATGTATATTGAGATAAATAAAAGATTTTTCAGTTTATTTTTTAATGATACCTTCCTAAATTCATTTTTGATAATGTAGATTTCACTAATGTGGATACAAACTTTTAAGAGCTCTCTAAGACAATATTTAAGAAACTCAAAAGATTTGGGTTGATCTCTAAGTTCCAATGATGACTCCTATTTATAATTATAGTATCACTCCACCTTATGATAATTTTACGATGTGAGACAATTATACTATTTATACGTAGTATATTTACCATACTTGTATTATATTTCAATGTGGGACAAATAACTTATTAAGTAGTACACCATCAAAATTATTACTTATATAATACTTTTCTAAATTTCTTAAATTAAGTTTGATGGTGTAAATTTCATTATTGTGAAGATAAAATACAAACTTTTAAGAGTTCATTAAGACAATACTTAAGAGACTAAAATGACTCCAATTTATAATCATATTTTTTATCACTCCACCTCATGGTATTTTACGATATAGGATAATTTTACAATTTACACTTAGTATTTATATTTACCACAAATACATTATTTTCAACGTGGGACTAATAACACATTAAGTAGTTTATCATCAAAATTATTATTTATGATACTTTTCTAAATTAATTTTTAATGATGTAAATTTAACTATAGTTTAGATTATAATACAAACTTTTAAGAGCTCTTTAAGACAATATGTAAGAGGCTCAAAAGATTTTGGTTGAAACTTTATTTCCAAATATGATTCCTATTTGTAATCATAAGATTACCCACCTTATGATAATTTTCTGATGTGGGATAATTCTACTATTTGTAAGTAATATATTCACCATACCTACATTATTTTTCAATGTGTGACAAATAATATACTAAAAATTACACCAAGTATGTGCAAATAAATAGTATGAGTGTCTATACTTTCGAGGTTTTTTTTTACCACGAATGTAACTATATTATCTTCATAATTTTTGTTATGATACTTAAATTTTTTTAATAATACTTTTCTAAATTAATTTTTGATGATGTAAATTCAACAATTGTAAAGATAATAATACACAAACTTTTAAGAGATCTCTAAGACAATACTTAAGAGACTTAAAATATTTTACTTTTAAAATATTTTACTTTGACATATAAGGTCAAAGGATGATTCCTATATATAATTATAGGATCACCCACCTTATGTTAATTTTACGATGTGGGACAATTTTACTATTTATATATAGTATATTCATCACATCTATAAACTTTTAAGAGATCTTTAAGACAATTTTTAAGAGACTCAAAAAAAATTTGGGTTAATACCTAAGGTTTAAGGACGCCACCTATTTATAATCATAGGATTAGCCACTTTATGTTATTTTTCCGATGTGGGATAATTCTACAATTTATACGTATTATGTTTACCACATCTACATTATTTTTCAATGTGGGAAAAATAATATATTAAGTAGTACACCATCTTTTTTTTTAAAATATATATTTCTATTATTTTTATTTTATATAATAATTAAAAGATTATCCACTTAATTTTTTATATCCAAAGTATTATTTATGAAACTTTCCTAAATTATTTTTGTATGATGTAAATTTCACTATTGTAAAGATAATAATACAAACTTGTAAGATATTTCTAAGACAATACTAAAGAGACTCAAAAAATTTTGGGTTGATACATATGTTCCAATTATGACTCATATTTATAATCATAAGATCACCATATCTTAAGGTAAATTTTCGATGTGGGACAATTCTACTTTTTATTTGTAGTATATTCACCACACCTACGTTATTTTTCAATGTGGGACAAATAACATACTATGTACTACATATTTTTCTATAAATTAATTATTTCTTGAGTACTACTAAACCATTATACTAATATTACAATAATAAAAAAATATTTTTAAAGTCATTTATTTAATTTTCATAAACTTAGGTTATAGTTATATGATCTTATAAATGATATGGTAGTAAAAAAATACAAAATTTATACTCTAATGAAAGTAATTTTCGTTAAGAATCCAAATATGTAAGTTTCAAAATGTTTTGCATTATATTTTTTTTGTCAGATTGATAATCAAATTTTTTTTACGTAAATAATAGTTGTGATATTAGAAATATTACATACTATCTTTTTCGTAATCTTGGAAGATCACTTTCCAAAAATTGAAAAAGATGATGTTGACCAATAGAATTGCTCGAAAAAAGCCTCTTTTATATATATACTAGATTTTATACCCGTGCGATGCACGAGCCTATGTGTGGTTGTCTATAATGGAGTGGTTTGACGTTTGCTCGTTGACTACATTTAGTGCTACTACATACTCTCGCATAGTACAACTCTCGGCCATTCACGCGTGTTAAAAATTCATCTAACAATTTTTGATATGATCTACTTATTAAAATCATAAATTTGTGCCTTTTATTTATAATTAACTACCTTGTTAAAAACAATTTATATTTATATTATGCTTGTATAAAACTTGGTTTTGATGCCAATTTTTACGTTGTTCATTTTCCTTTCTAAATCATGTGATAAATTTCATATTGAATTAAAATAATACGTCGTATATGACGTAGGTTTCAGTTAAAATATAAATAAAAAGTAATTTTTGCTACATCACTGCGTGCAACTTATGTAGTTTAATTACCATTGCAATCTTTAACTTAAATATATACAATATAAGTTTTTTCTTCCATATATTAATTAACTTTGTTCCCTAAAATATTAGGTGCGCAATTACTATAGAGTTAATACAATTAGGGTGATTTCTCTTTCTTTTTATTTTTATTGTTTAAATAATAATAAATATCATATTATTTACAAACTAAATTTGTATACTACTCGTATTGATAAACTGGAATTATCTACTTTGTCGTAGCAACAAAAACCATATTTAAGCTGCACAAACACTTTTAAGAGACAGTATCTCAATAATGTCTATGTGAGACCTTCTTAGAATACGGGTAGTTATTGATTTATTTTTCTTTTATTTCTCATTTTTGTTACTTTCAAATTTTAAGAGTAATTTTGCTATGGGTCACATTAATCAATACTCGTATAAGATAATATCTCAAGACACTCATACTCTATGGTAATAGACATTGTTCATCACACACTTGTGGGACACTCATAAATTGACACTCTATCACATATTTACATAACTGTAAGACATATCAAAGACCCATCAAAGTCCATGCTCAAATGCTATAAGGAGTATTATATATCTCAACAAACTTCTAATACATATTGAGTACAAATCCTACCCAAACTCTACAACAATATACTCTCTACGTTACTCGATCAACCATATAACTCAAACTACTACGGAAGATTTTATTTGTACATGTCGTATCAATATCACACTCTTATCATAGTAGTGATGTATATTTCTTACAAACGTAGGACGAATATTTGTTTATTGTATAAACGTTATGGCCGTATGGACAAAGTCGTTAACGAAAGCGAAAATCCTACTCCTTATGTTAAAACTCCAAAAACTGAGCCATGTATAATATTCAAAGACTAACTAATGCGGAGTACTCCACAATCGATATGTCATTACAATAAAACACTATATGTATCATGTATGTATGCACAAAGTCACGTAAAAAAAGTTAACTCAACTTCGAGAATAAGACGATCGTACATGTAAGTCATTCCTTTTGTATAAGAAAATCATTTGTAAACTGATATTAATAAATGAATGTTTTGTCTCATAGTGTAAGGCCGTCAACAATGTACCAAAATGAAAATCATATTATGCCTTATCATTGACAAAAATAAAACAATATACTACATCTGTTCAACTTTTATCTTCTCATTTCTCCAATATATGTGAGGAGTATTATATTGAAATGGGAAGATAAAAGTTGAATGGAGGGAGTACCAAATTCTTCTATGGCCATGATTTGCAAGTTAAAAGTACTCCGCACTTTTAATTTTAATAAATAACTCATAAGTGAATTCTTACATGATCATGCTTACTTTTTTGTAAAAATTATTTTACTAAATAACTTAATTTGTTTTCCATAATTGGATTTATAAGGAGAGTGGAAAAACCTTGAGAAATAAATTTGATAGGATAAGATTAATGAGAAAAGCATGGAAAGTTTCGACTATTGAAGCAAACTAATCATAATAGTAATTAATAAGTAGTCTACCTAATTATTATAAGCAATCCATGGTGGCAAACTGACCATGCTTAATTCCTGAAAAGAAAATTAAATATAAACGTAATTAGAAAATCACACTCAAAATAAAATGTATAATAATAACAAAGCATCAGACTAAAAAAAACATAAGATCAGTAAAACTAATATAGATATCATATCATAATTGAATTTATTACTTGTATAAATAGTGTTTGATATTGGCACATAGCTAGTCTCCAATGTTAAATCAGTTTTGTTATGCAATTAGAATTGTATGTGATATATAAGGTATAGTTTTACTTATCTCATGCTCCTACAATACCATGACTAACTAACTACAATCTATTATTTATATTTCTAATCTCGTTGTTTTTTTCTTGTTATATTATTTTGTTTTAAAAATATAGGTAGTTGATAAACGGTGGAGACTTTAATATTGCTCGAAAAAAGCTTCCTTTAATAATATAGATAGATATTGATTTTGCACCAAACATTTTACAGTAGGTCTTGCTTAAGACGGGTCGGATCTTACAACGGGTATTTTGTGAGAGGAAATGGGTAAAGGGGACAAGGTGGGCTCCCCCCATGTGCTCTCCACTCACCCTTGATGGGTATTTTGTGAGAGAATATGGTATCCGTCTTAAGCTTAAGACGGATACCTCGGTCTGAAATAGAAATTTGTGAACCTTTTAATATGAGCAAATTTCCCCCAAAAGTTTAGGACTAAATGTAAATTGACAATTATAAAAATTTCACAATTTTACTCTTATCTCTACCCTTCTAACCATCATTTTCCCGGCTAGGAAGATCAATTAATTTTTTTAAAAAAAAATTAAAACGCGAAAATTGAGGACATTTACCCATTTTTGATAAATAGTTTTAAACCCGCCTTATTTGGTTAAATATTGTCGTTTGGACCCTAGTTAAGCAAAAAAAAATCTAGCGAAAGAGAAGACACAAATTCTCATTTATGATGGACCGACCCGTTGCAAGTTTGCGACGGGTCAAATCTCCCTCTCTTTATAAGGGAAATTTGACCGGTCGCAAGTCACAAAGAAGACTTATTGAAGAGAACAACCATCTACCGACAGAATTCCTCCATCCATTACCACCTAAATTCCAATCCGTACCATATAAAATTCCAATTTTATTATTTAAATAATCCGTATAATTTTCAGTTTGACACTTATTAACAATACATTTTTATTCTATATAATCGTACATGATCTCTATCTCTTTCTAACCAACATTTTTCATTTTTTACCTCTCCTCTTCTTTTGTCCGTTATTCCTCAATATCTCCCCTCAAATAAATAAATAAACAAACAAATAAAATGAGTGTATTTACATTGCCATTTATACTCATCATCATATGTTTAACGACACCGAATATTACGGCTGCGGATGACGTGGAGACATGCTCGGGAATCGTGCCAACAAGTGACCGTACAGATAGGATATCAATAACGGATTATGGCGGTGTAGGTGACGGTAAAACGGTAAATACCAAAGCGTTTAGGGAAGCTATTTACCGGATACAACGGTTAAGAAGGAATGGAGGTACTGTGTTGTATGTACCTGCTGGAGTCTTTTTAACCGGGAGTTTTAACGTAACTAGTCATATGACTCTTTACTTGGCTAACGGTGCTGTTATTCAAGCCACTCAGGTCATTTCTTGTCTCGCTTTTACTCTTTTTTTAAAATTCGCGTTCTTATATGAGACGGTTTTATGATAAATGCTTGTTGAGGTTTATGTAATAAATATTGTGACTAATAGAAATTCATAATTAGTCGTATTATATAAGTGACCGTCATAAACTTATGACCTTTCACAATCCCTCTCCCGCTTACACTTTCTTTGTGAGAGGTCAGAAGCTTGTGACGAAAATTGTCTTACAAATGAGAATATGAGACTGTCTTTACGATTGACATATCATTTTATCACGAAAAGTAAGTAATCTTTGGACGTAGTATGTGAAATGATTTCAATCAAAAGTGTGTTAGATTATTGTTGAGGGTTTGACATGGCACGGCTCCGTTTCAATTATTTATTTAATTTTAATTAAAATATCCTGTTCACGCAAAGAATCAATAGAAGGTAAAGATGTAATTACTTAATTAGGATTGATGAATAATTTTGAAGTGAGTTTGACATGGACTTTGTAACTTCGTCTCAATCATTTATTTAATATTGGCGAAAGTGTCATATATATGCGGTTGAGTTATGAAGGTTTTGAATGTTAGTTCGGAACTCCAGACTGTATTTTGAGATCGTATGACATCAATTTTAGTGTAAAAGACCGAGATCAAGCTATGATGATCGATTTGGATGTCGAATATCAAACTGAAATATAACTCAATGGAGCAAACAATTGTTTAATACGGAGTACCTTAATATAGCAATAACGAAAATGCAATTTGAGACTGATTTTGATTAAGATTGATTTTCATGTAATTATGTAAGAGATGATCTCGACCAAAAGACCGCTAATTTACTGACCAATTGTTGATTTTAATCTTTAAAACATGCATTTAGTCGATAGAGTTATAGACATGTAACAAGTTAATAATAAAATTGATTGTTTTACTTAATTTTCCGAGTTTAATCAAACTAGACGTGTTTAAGGACATTATTGGGATGAAGATCCTCTCGATTTCCTCATTCCTACTGACATATACGGAGTACTCGGTTTATTTCAAATGGGTATACGCTGGTAAGCAACATTGTAAAGATGTCGTAAAACAGTATAATGGGCACGTCTTTCGGTGAAGGTGGGCTTGTTAAAAAGGTGGACTAGTGTAGATAGTGGATGCATTCCAGAGATAAATAGACAGATTATACAGTTCAGTTAACTAGTTAATCGAGTGTGTATGGTCTGAGATTAGATGTCTCCGTTTATTAATTACTTCGTAACAATTACTTTTCGGGATAAAAATTAACACCCGGTATGCAGTTGAGTTAAGTGAGTGAGTGTGTATGGTCCTCACACCTTGATGGCTTGATTGTGAAAGATATCAGATGGCAGCTAGTTAGACGTTACATTTGGTGGGTCAATTGAATTGAATGTTGCATCCTTGTATGTGTCTTACATTTTGGTTTATATTGGGACTTGGAAAGAGTATTAGTTCTGAATTCCAGCTGGGTTTTTACTCCTTCATTAAGTTGATTATGTCCTTTTTAGTTTTGCTGTGACATTAGACGCTTCTTTGACGCTCTTGAATCTTGATAGTATAGGGGGAACACTAGACGGTTGATTGATCGTATGTGTTCTTAGATATGGTAGGGGTGACCAAATAGATCTTAACCAAGTAATTAAAGTAGAAGTACATTGTAGATGATAAGTAATTAGTTCGAATCACCTTTATTTTATACTTAGTACTATTGTATTTATATTGATCTTGAGACTCGTAGTACAACGGAAAGTACAACAGAAATGAGCATTTTTAATGTGAAGAAGACATTAGTTTTATAGCTTTAAGTGTTATATTCCTTCTGCTCTGGTTATCTGTTTTTTTAACGTTTAGAACTTCATATAAGTAAAGCATAAAGACATAACCGGTGGCGAGCGCCTATTGAACTATAACAAAAACAAAGATAATTTGGTAGAATGGAAGTGTGTTGAAGACTTGAAGAGTGCATTTTGCGGTCCCATGTTGTATGGGTTAATGTGTTGAAAGATAAAGATCTCTTGCTTCAACTAGCTAAAAGCATTTTTATAGTATATATTCCTTATTTTGCTTTGTGATCAGGTTACCAACTCTAGTTATTTATGAACTAGTTATACAGAGTACTTGACTCCTGTTCCCTTCACTCGGAACTTGTAGTAAGCGTTGCTCCCTGGCGTGCAGCTATCAATGCATATCATATGGACAGAAATGGGAATAATCTGCCTTGAATTAACTGAATAGTCCTGTAGTTCATGACTTCCTGGCTTTTTAAGTCCATAAATTATGGAATCTTTTAGTACATAGTTAGATTCACCGTCACTTAGTATTGATGATCTAATCCTGCTTAAATTGGATGGTATTAATCACGGTTTCAGTATTGGCCGTTGCGGCATAATCTCACTAGGTGTGGTTTGAGGCGGCCTCAAAATACCATTGAATATTATCGTGGTTATCTTCGAAACTTTATAAAAGCGTCGTGTCTTTGAGTCCCAACCTTTTATTTAATACCATCTTCAAATGGGCCTATGGCTTTTACTCTTTGGAGGTATGGGGGGCGCTTCTGAGTGACCAATATAAGACGACAACAACATTTACCAGTGCCTTAAAAGCCGAGCTAGGGAAAGGTATATGGCCTATGGGCGATGGGCGATGGTGGAACTAGTATTTGTACATAGGATGGCGACAATGTTCAGGAGCGGAGCAAGTAATGCAACAAGATTAACTATTTTTTTTTCAATTTCTTTTTTTTTTTTGCTAAGGTGGACAACCGCTAACCCACCTTAGTTTCACCAATGAATACGGGTTTGATGTAGGATGTAGATATCATGACTCAAAACAAATGATTTTCTCATTGTATCCCATGATATCTCTCAATTGAAGCTGATTTTGTGCCTGCCATACACTCGGTATTGATGGCCTCAAGTTATGAGGTTGACGTGATAATCATAAAATTCAGAACTGCTTGTCTCGCGTGAACTTTTGCTTACTTAGTAGTAGTACTTTCTATTAAAAATCATTATCTGGAGGTTCAAAGACTAATGCAAAAGCTTGACATTTTACTGACTTGCAATATCAGGGTCTTCCTTGATGTTCGAGGCACATATAACACCATTTTGTTGTCATATCTCAGGATACATCAAACTGGCCACTAGCTGACCCTTTGCCTTCATATGGAAGAGGAAGGGAACGGCAAGGAGGGAGATACATGAGTTTCATCCTAGGAGATGGAGTCCATGATGTTACAATTACAGGTGTGTTCTCAAATCTTTCTGTAACACCTTCTTATTAATATGCATTCTGTGAGTTTGTAGATGTTGCAAGCCGAGTTGCTTCACTTGTTAAATACGACGATATCTGAGTCCTGAATGATTGATATGCATACTATTAGGTTTTTGCCTATGAGAAGGTAACGAGAATACGAGATTGTGTTTCTTGCATTCCACACAACTCTAGAGTCTAGACTTTAGCTGACACTATTAGATATATTCTGTATTTCTTAGGTGAAAATGGAACAATTGATGGTCAAGGAGGTGTATGGTGGAACATGTGGAGGAGAAAGACGCTGCAGTATACTAGGCCGCACCTCATAGAATTCATGCATTCCACGCACATTTCAATTTCGAATGTTGTATTCAAGAATTCTCCATTTTGGAATATTCACCCTGTTTATTGCAGGTAATATCAAAGACTTCGATTGTTACTCCATGTCATGCCATTGTTTTTGTGTAGGGCATAAATAGTTTTTCTGTTTGTTTTCTTGTTCAAAGATGAAGAGAAGTCTTTAAAATATCTGACTGAATACATAGTAGAAGACTAGGTGTGTTTGTCGATTTTGTCCTATATTACTCCGAACTTCATACTACCCCAAATCCATGTGCTTGACACTCGTCTCTTAGACATGGATATGGCCTTCACAGTTCACATGAATGATATTTGCACACTTATCATAAACCAAAAACATGACATTTTTGTTCAAAAGATAGCCAAGTCCGACATATGGACACATACTCATGTTTGACTTTAGCTCAGAAGCCCGTCTGGCTTCCAGGGAATTTTGATTCAAATGCAAGCCGACCTTTGATGCTTAATTGTTCTTTGCAGTCATGTCGTTGTTCGCTATGTTACCATATTGGCTCCAGCCGACTCTCCAAATACCGACGGAATTGATCCAGGTATAGCTGTATTTCTGTGTTCCTAGCAACTGTAAAGGGAAAGCCTTCATGACATCAGAAATCTGGCTTTGTATGCAAGTGAAGGGTTGCGACTCTTCACCACAGAAGCATGGCTAACATTTGATGGCCTTTCCCTTTTCGGAAACAACTTCAATTTTGTACTGCTTAGTTCTATGCAACTGATTACTGAAATATTGAAGCTGACACTACTGAATATCACTCCAATATCAAATTGAAATTTATTTTCGCCAAAATACACGAAATTATAATGAATATTCCCGCGTTGGATTCGTCAAAACAACTATTTTTCGTATCAAAAATATTTAAAGGTTGTTGCTCTTGCGTATATTGTGAGAATATATCTTTAGTAGAAAGTTTTTGCTAATAACTAATGATTATCATGATTTCACCAGCAATTATGATTCTGTTCTGTTTATGATCGCAAAACAGATTCAAGCTCCAACGTTTGTATAGAAGACTCCTACATTTCTAATGGAGATGACATGGTAGCTATAAAAAGCGGGTGGGATGAATATGGAATTGCCTACGGTCGCCCTAGCTCGAACATCACCGTTCGGAGGATAACAGGATCATCCCCATTTGCCGGGATTGCTATCGGCAGTGAAACATCCGGTGGAGTTGAGAATGTGTTGGTTGAGCATCTCAACCTCACCAAGATGGGAGTCGGGATTCACATAAAGACAAATGTCGGAAGAGGAGGGTACATTCGGAATATAACAATATCTGATGTGTACATCCAGAATGCCAGGAAAGGGATCAAAATAGCAGGAGATGTCGGAGATCATCCCGATGAGAAATTCAACCCGGATGCCAATCCCATTGTCCAGGATATCACACTGAAGAACATACAGGGAGAGAAGATTCTACAAGCCGGACTAATTAAAGGTATAAAGAATGCTCCATTCACGAACATATGCCTATCTGATATCAGCTTTTACGTTCCAAAAACAAAGGGTGTCCATTGGGAGTGTACTGATGTAAAGGGATCGTCGTTAAAGGTAAGCCCTTCGCCTTGCTCTGAACTAATAAGCACTGATACTACCGGCTTCTGTTTCAATCAAGTTTAAGTTTTCCATGTTTGGCATAGGCCGCATAGTTCTGCTATTGTACTGGTATCCTGAATGCTCTAGTCTACTCCTGTATATGCATCCTTGTTCAAAATACATAAATGAAATCGGTCTCATCTTCGTGAGTTAAAATCTCTCTGTTTAGAGTTGGATATGATAAATGAAGGAACGGAGCTAGCCATGGCACGAAAATGGATACTGATATCATCTCATTTTTGAAATTTGTGATCCGTCAAGATTTGCAAATTTTCATAAAATTTTTCATAATACTTGGGCTCGGTATTGACAAATCAGGACTTGGCTGTGAAAATTTATGTTGGACGATCTAATACGATATAATACAATGATGAGCATTAGGTCTCACTTCAGATGCCAATATGTGACTATTTTATGGTTAGATATAAATGGTCACATATTTACTATTTACATAATTACATCTGACCGTAAAATAGTCACGTACGGGGCAGTTGACGGCTCGTCTGAAGCCCTTCAGACGGAAATGACCGTCTGAAATGAGAGTTTGCGTACAATGAAATACTTTGAACTTATAGTTAACCTTTTCACCCCCATTCTACTCTATTATTCCATGACATTACTGATGTCTTGAGATCCACACTCCTAAAACATGCCTCAGTCGTTGCTTAATTAGCCACTGTTAAAAATACAAACTTATAGTAGAACTCATGAGTCATGAGACTATTATCACCAAGACCTAGATATAAGAAGATGACAAGCATGACCATATTTACCCAACGTTTATTGATTTATACTAAGTATTGCTTGTGACGGAGTAACCCGTCGCAAGCTTACGACGGATCGCTCGTCACAAGCTTGCGACGGATCGGCCCGTCACAAATGAGAATATGTTTATGATTTAATACTCTTATCATGTTATACACGTGTGAACAAATATTTCATATAAGTCCTACCAAAAGGTTAATAGAGGTTCACAATTTGGACCAAAAGAATCACATTAATGTATGTATAGGTGTGATTGTTCAAACTCAGCCCTAGAAGATTGGAACGAGTAGGGTAAAATACTACAGGGGTTAAAAGTAGGATAACGAAAAGACATTACTAATTAGTCTTTGGTTTTCGAAGATCACGAATTCTTGTTTAAGATATGGTGATATTTAATCCGTTTTAATCGTACGGATTAAGGAATAAGGTATCTCATTTATCTAAGTGAGGTGATATTTAATCCGTTTTAATTCTAAGACGGCCGTCTAAATAGAGACAAACTGTTAGACCATTACCATTTACCAAGTAGTTTCGAGTTTGAGAAAAAGAGTTAGCTCAAGTGGTAATAAGAGCTATTTTATTCCAACCATGAAGTTGGGAGATTGATTCTCACTCACGGCGTAGTCCGCTCATTTAAAAAAAAAAGCAATCTCGAGTTTCACATATATAATAGTGTACGCTACAAAGAGTCAAAGAGAGATAGTTTGAAATACATGGGAGCTGGATTTAGACCTGACAAATGGATCATTTCGGGCAGGTCATTTTTTGGTTAATAATTATCAGGTTGAGTCATTATGGGTCGTTTGAGTCATTTTGAGTCAGAATTTTGCTCAAAATAAGTCCTTCCGGTCATTTTGGATCAATTCAAGTCAAATCATTTCAGGTTGGGTCACCCTCGAGTCATATCTTTTAGGTCAAGATTGGGTCTCAAGTCGGGCCATTTGGGTCGGCTCAGTTTGAAAATCTAGTTTTGAAAATCTAGGAGGATGTGTTTTCATTTTTTAGTGGACTCAAAGATTTCTTACTCAATGGAATAAATTAAAGGATTATTTCACATGAATAATCCAACCTATTATTAGTACCCTACTTAAATTACTTCATCTTTTAAGTAATCCTAATTTAATCCCTTCTATCCCCCCTCCATTCCCAAAACAAACTCGCTTAAATTTTGACCGGTAGTATAAGGTCACTTTTTACCCCTCTTTACTTAATCCTTAATTTTGAATTATTACTTCCCTAATTTTGTCCTTAGTTTTCATTACCTCACTCACCCACCCTCCTTCCTCACCGACCATACCCCACAGCCACCTGTTGCCGCCGTCACAACAGACCAGACACCGCTTTCGCTTGCCTTTGCTCCTCCTTTATTCTTCCTCCTTTCGTTCTCCACTTGCCCGTCGCTGAGGCGAGACGACACGCTCTCGCCGCCGACCACCAATGAGCACCCTCACTGACCACAACCAACAGCCCACCGACAACGACCCATCCCCCGCGCTCGCCTTTCTCCTCCTTGGCACTTGCAAAAACGACATCGCCACTGAGCCCCACCCATCGTCGTTCGCTTTTTATATCTCTACCACGCGACCCACCGTATTCGCTTTTCTGTCCACCCAACACGCCACCACCGACGTCGTTCTCCTTCTCCACTTTTCTTTTTGAGATCTTGTTTTTTTGGAGTTTGTTGCAGGGGTGGGTGGGGTTTGTTGCTGGGGTGGGTTGAGGGGGTTGGTGAGGTGGTTGGAGGGAGTCAGCGTTGGGGAGTGACTGCAGGAGGAGTGGTGGTCGGAGGACTGTTGGAGTGAGTGTCATCAACAATAGTGCGATCACTTAATTAAATCTCATTAACGAGAATACAAAGGGATGATTAACATTATAGTCAACCGATCCACATTAATCGGTAATGATTGGCTTGCTAGAGTTTGACATTACTGTCGTATGACGGTGGTGATCAGTTAATCCCTTGAGGTCACACCGAAAGGACGATTCCCTAATCAAGAATATTAATTAATTGTATAACGATACAGATTAATTAATCCCTTAAACAGAACGAGTTTACGAGTGAGAAATATATTTTATTGTAATATGATTAAATAAGATTTAATAATATAATTGTTATATTAGAATGCTTAATGTTTATGAAACATTTGAGATAAGCATGATTGGTTGATCATAATTACAATTAGTTGTAGATCATATCAACCAAATATGAGATGACCCATTTTATATATATTTGATTATAAATTATTACTTAAAATGTTAAGTTTAATTTATTTGAAATGAAATTGTATTTAATTAGTTAAATACATAATTATATTTTGAGATAACATGTCACATGTCACATGTCACATGTGTGACAAATGACAAAATCACATTTTATAAAATGGAGTCCATTTTAAGTGGTATAACCGGCTTTGAGGGGTGGTTGGGTAGGTTTAGGCTTTAAACATTATTCTAATGATGATTAAACATAATCATTACTAGCCTAAACACCTATAGCCACCCTACCATCTTGCTAAGACAAAAAGCAAAGCATGCCCTCCCTTCCCAAGAGAGGGTGTCGGCTCATGGTGGGTATTAAGGGGATGTTTTTCCTCTTGTTTTACTCACTAGGACAGCTCATAATATTCACTCAACATCTCACTAGAAAATACAACAAAATACTTAGAAACTTTAGAAGTTTCATAGAACTAGTGTTGGAGTATAAACACCACATTACTAAAGTAGTAAGTGGAGTGTTGTATACTTGTTTTTAAGGATACTCATATATTGTTCTAGTATAACAAGTATTTGAGTGATTAAGGGATAGTCTAGGTGCAACAAAAGGAGAGTTCCTATATTTGGAGCTTTTGGAAGTTCATCCTATTATCATCTAGCTCAAGAACAATTACAAGGAGTCTTGTAATTGTGCCCATATCCGTATAATACTCAATGTGAGGAACAATATCTTTCTCTACTTTGTATTATTTTAACTTGCATGTAACTAGATCTTGTAACTAATTAAAGAGTTAATTAGTTTTACTTAAGAAATGTCTTAAGTGTAGGTATATGAACCTAACGGACCGTCGACGGAGTGATTAACGGAGGGAGAAGGGATGAACTGGTTTTTTTTGTATAAAGAGTAAGAATTAAGGTCTCCAATTTCTTTTTTCGTTGATTTAGAATTTTGTATTGTTTTATTAGTTTTAGATTTTTTTTTTAAAAGTATGACCTTTTGAGCAGGTAGCCGGTTATCTTAGACTGTTATGGAAAGTTAGATTGTATAGGAGGGATTTAATTGAAATAATGAATAAGATGTAGTAATTTAAGCAGGTCACCCATAGGATAGATTATTCATATAAAATAATCCTAAATTAAATTGACTTATTAAATTGGTTACACTTCCTTCTATTGTGTAGTGGTTGTCCTTCCTTCGACACAGTTCTCAAAGCAATTTTCATCGGGTTAACCTCTTTGCATTGTGTTACTTATACAAAGATAAGTTGTGTACATTTGACCTCCTTAACCTCATAACTTACGGATTTCATTAAACCACTTGAGTAATGTTGTACATGAGAACCGAATGATACATATTGAAACTCGGTACAACATGGTATTAATTACTACCTAAATTCTCATTTCAAACGGAGATATCCGTCTAAAATTTAAGAAGGGCACATATGCTTATTTGAGATAAATAAGCCAAAGGCATAATGTATTGGAGATACCAAAATATTTCTCTCATCCACACAAGCGATGTCCTCTGTATTACTTAACCCGTTTTATTCTTAATTAAGACGGATATACCCGTATTAAGAGAGACATACTCTACTACAGTCTTTGTTTGTAGTGGGTAGCAATTAGCTAGGTAGGCAGTTTGATAATTGAGAGTGGTCACGGAAATAAATGGCAGGAGAGCAGAGACTAAAAATAGAATGCCATGGAAGTGGAGGGTTTCAATACTGATATTCATAAGTAGTGTGGACCCGACAGACTCTAAAACTGAGAGTGAGTGAATTGTGGGCAGACTTTCTTACCACACCATCTGCACCAACTCATCAACTAAGTAGTGCTACCGATACTTCAGCCACAAATTCTCAAACACTATCCGTCACCAGCTAAAAACGATCTCTCCTACAATATGTAAGTGAGAAGCACAAGTGAAGAGCAAATGTATCCCCCATTTGCCCTCTCACTTGCATATTGTGAGAGGGACATTATCCGTCGCTTTTGACGGATAATGTCCGTCTTCAGTGAGACGAGCCGAACTTCCACCGGTCATGCATTATGCTTTCTCATTACATACTCATCGTGGAATAGTCCCCACTCTTGACCCGAATAATTCAACTCGATATTTGAATTCGACTCAAACAAAAGCACGAAACTATCTAAATATGAAAAAATAATCTTAATCCGTATTTGCTACACGTTGCTTGACCTAACTTTGACAGGGCACAGTATTGATGAAGTATGTAACAACCCGAAAAGTACCCAATTTTTCTAGTAAAATTTCTTAAGGATACTTTCCAGCAAGGTTAAGTTTTTAAAATAGAATTTATTGTTTCGAGTCGTATTTTACAATTCCGAGTTCGTATTTGGAATTTCTGAGAGATTTCATGAAAATCCCGTTTTTAGTCATCTTTGACTTTTCTTGACTTTTAAGTCGTCTTTGACTTTTCTTGACTTTTTAACGTCGTCATTGACTTTTCTTGACTTTTAAGTCGTCATAAACTTTTCTTGACTTTTAAGTCATCTTTGACTTTTCTTGACTTTTAAGTCGACTTTGACTTTCGTTGACTTTTTCCGACTCGCCTTGTAATTTGAAGACCGAAATTTTATTTAAAAAAATAATATTTTTAATTTATTTTTATTAAGATTTATTTAGATTTATCATAATTTAATATAATTATTTTGAATTTATTCGGAATTTAAAGAATAACTTTTACGGTTTAATCCCGAACATCATTTAACTATTCCAGAGTCATCGTAAATCCCGAAACAAACCCGAAACCCGACTTTGGCATGAGTCACACGCCCATGTCATCTTTTTCCACTCACTTTGGATATTTTAATTAATATGATTAAACTAATAATAATATCTAAGATATTTATTAACTTTATCGATCCGTTAACGAAAATTACACAAATCGTTTACAAAACAGACCCGACAAGCACCATATCACACGGCACTCCCTCCTCTCTTAGGCCTTGATATTTTCCTTTCTTTTGATTACAATAACATAATATCTTGATGTTTGATTTAATTAACTTAATATCTAATTAATTACCGTAATATAATTATTAAACCCGAGTCAATTCCGTAACAACAATTTCAAAACCCGACTCCATATTTTCTCTATATGTACACGGCCCAACCTCACCATTACTCACAAAAAACTTTTCATTTTACAATAAATCAAATTAAGATCTAATTAATCGTTCTTCATCGTTCTTCATTCGTTCTTCGTCGTTCTTCATTCGTTCTTCGTCGTTCTTGAGCAAAATCATCATAAAACCTTCATTTCTTATCCAAATCCGTCCTAACTTATATTTCTAGAATCTCCTCTTCGCTCTCCATCTTCAAGTACGGTTTATTTTCAATTCCGACAAAATCGTTTTCAACACTTTAATTATGGAAAATCAAGTTTTAATTCTAATAATGTTTTTCTTGTCATTTCTTATAGGGGAAGATTTTGAAGACGAGTTTGGTGAATCGTATATATTAGGGGAAGATTAGAAGACGGGTTTCTTAGTTTATACTTCTTATTTTGGTGCTACTTGATTTTGCTAGCTAAGGTAACGATTCCGAGTTACTCGACGAATTAATGTTACATAGCTTTTGTTTCTTTTGTTTTTGGTTCATATCTTTTGTTTTGGTTTATATTATTGTTACTTATGATTTTTAGTAGTAACATGATAAGTAGTATGATTTATATGTTGTATGAAATTTTTAATATGTTAGTGTTCTTGACATATTTGTATGATTTATTTATAACCATGATTTTTGTATGAATGATGGTTGAATTGGATGTTAAAATGGTTGTTTGATAATTAAAATATGTTGGAAATAATTTGGTGTTTGTTGTTGGGGAAAACCGTGTAGGGTGGCTGAATAAGGGCTGGAAAACCGACCCAAACCAGCCGGTTCAGACCGGTTCAGGCCGGTCCAGCCCGGTCTGGATTTGGTCCGGGTATGGTCCTTGGGAGTTGTGTCGATACTTGATTGTTATATTGTTGTTTTGACGGGTTTTAAATATGTTAAGCATGCGGGAAAATATTAAGAAACGGTTTTAGAAATTTTAAACCAAAACAGCCCAAATCAGCCGTGGGCCCAGTCCAGGCCCATGTTTGGTCTCGGCCCAAATCAGCCCGTGGGTCCCTCCCTTGGTCTTGTGACGGTTTTTGAGTTATTGCCGTTTTATCGTGTTTTGTAATATTTAGCAAGTGGGAAATGTTAATAAGTAAAATATTTAATTAAAAAGGTTTTTCATAAAATTATTATTTCTCACATGTTAGACATTATAATACGAGATCGTAGTTTAAATTGATATCCTTTAAGTCAAGCGGGTTTTTAGTAAGATTAATATTTCACATGTTAGAAGTTTTAATAAAATAAACATGTAATGAATATGATGATTTTATGTTCAAGTCTAATTGGTAAAGACTCTGTTTCTAGCCGGTTTGACCAAACGGGTTTGGTCAAACTAAGATCTAGTCAGCCCCGTTTTTGACTGATGACCCGTCGCGGGACTCGGGTCGGGGATTTGTCTTCAGGTAAGGTTTTATTTTAATGAATGAATGAATGAGCCTTAGTAGTTATGAGGCGATATGATATTTGATTATGATTTATATGAAATTAGTCACATGATGGGATGTTATTGCCGTGACCTTGTTTTAATTATATGGGTTGTGTCGTGTTGACTAAGGTCCCATAGAGATTATGGATATATGGCGTCTACCATTCTAATTCTAAATGAGTATCTTGGACCATGACATTGATAGGCCTTACTATCTTTAACGAGCATATGGAGTTTACAGCTTGATAGCTTTTGTGTCACTGGCTTTGGCCTTTTGATACCAAGCCGGGGGCATGGCTGCCGATTTCATTTTAGGAATGGAGCCAGCTTAAGTACTAGCCATCTCTGCTTAGGGGGTCGCCTAGTAGAGTTTTTCATGTACGGTTATGTAATGAGACAGGGAATGGGTTAGCTGTTGTCGCTAGGTCTGATCAGTCTAGGACTAGGATGTTTGCCTACCTTGTGGTATAGACTCGAGTTACTGAAGTCGACTATTGACTGTGCTAAGAACTTGTGCCTGTTTCTAGACGGATTTGGTCTTTCATGTTTGTATGATTCTATGAATCTTAGAAGGTGTGATGCAAGCCGGCTAAGGTTGATAGAGTTTGGATTACCGGATGTTAACTGATTCACATGATATTATGTTGGATTAGGGTTTGAGTGTATCATGGCCATGTTAACGGTAACCTCTGATCTAGCATACCAGCTTCCCTACCTCGTGTTATAGTTTATTATCGGATTCACATGATAGCTTTCATATGCTAGGTTATATGTTAGTTAATTGTTTCATAACATGAAAAGCATATCATATATGTTAAGGTTTTGTATTTTCCATATACATTGCTTTTATGTTATTCATGTTTAATTAAACTCGACATTTCGTGGCTGGGAGAACTCGGAGTTACTCCCCACTGACTGTGGCTTCCGTGTTTATATTTAATGCGGTCGAACAGGTGGTGATGCATATTTGGGGTACATTGACGAGCTAGCGAGCGAAGTATTTACCTTGGACCTATATTCGGTTCTTAGATTGTATATTATTATACACTCTTTTATTTCCGTATTTATACGGGAGATATGTCTCCCGTCTTGTATATTTCTTTGTATAATATTATTTCCGTTTTGTAATGAACCTTTTTATTTATGACACCTTCGTTATGTATTCTCATATTTTATTTAGTTAAATTATTTTTTTTTCTTTCCGCAAATTTGAGGGTGTCACAAAGTACTCCGAAAAAAATGACATTATAAACCTCTGTGCTATATATAAACACGATGTAAATCGGTGCTCCGACTTATATTCAATTCGTAAATAGCATGACCTTTAAATAATCATGCATGATCAAAATGACTTAACAAGACAATAACTTGTTGGAGATGAAATTATATATCTTTTACTAATGGGATATGACATGTTTCATCAACGACCAAACCAAATCATAGAGAATGGTATAACAGTAGTTAATATACGATTGTAAATATTATAAGTATATATAAATAGAGATGGGAGAGAACTTATCTAGATAAGAGAGGAGGTTGTGGCGTGACAATGTTACTGTCCTAAAGTCGAATTTGCCCCATCCTCTACACACGGCCTCAATGACAATCAACCCCCGGGATTACACAACCCTTGTGCCTCCGGTGTACACGAAGACACAACATGAACAAAGCCAAGAACATTGCCAAAGCACCTCGAAAGACGGGTTTATAGAGAGAATTATTTAGAGTGAAGAGAGTAGTGATTTTGTTGTGTAATTTGGAGTTCTAAAGTGTAGGTTTATATAGTGGTGAATTGGCATTGTAAATTACAAACATTGTAAATGATGACCATGGGAGACCATGTAAGAATTATTATTTAATTCTCTATTATGTGGACCTAATTACTGATATAAGTCATCTTAATTAAATAATGGTTAAATATATTGTTTCGGGTTTTTAATAGGAGTTCTAGTTTAAGTGGATTACTGTTAATGTTTACAGGCCATTAACATCAGGCCCACTTATTCTATTAAGCCCTCCTGCCACCTCTCTATATAAGCACACCTGTTTGTGCTTTAACCTAATTCATTCATATTAAGAAACACACATAAAGAAAGTGAATTAGAGAATAAGGAAGGCAGGAGAAGGCAAAACAATAAGGATTCATCTTTTATCTTTCTCAAGTGATTTTATTATCAGATTTAATGGCTACATCACGTAAGTACCTTTCAGTAATTATTGCTTTAATCAAGATCCTATAATTTATGTTTACATGTGGTATCAGAGCAGGATTGTGATTATAGTTGTAATTCTGATTAATGTTCTAATTATGTTTTTATGAATGAATTTAATGCTTTAATCATGATGTTGTAACATTCATTCATAATTGATTGTATACCCTTATGATAGATATTGTATCCTTATACCATAATCGTTTCCGCTGCCCTAATCGAATTATTTCGTTTTATATGATTTATGATGATTATTGTATGATTTATGACGACTTTTGCGCTGCCCTAATTCGATTTGTATGATTTATTATGATGCGTATGAATGTCGTATGAACTGTACCATACTCGATCGAGCTAATGCTTCACTCGATCGAGATGGTTTATTCATGTTGTTACTCGATCGAGCTAACGCGTTACTCGATCGAGGTCTTTATGCCTTGTTGTTGCTCGATCGAGCTGTTGATTACTCGATCGAGTGGTTATGTTCTGCTGTTGCTCGATCGAGCTGATGATTTACTCGATCAAGTGTTTTTGTTTGCCTTGTTGCTCGATCGAGCTGTTGTATTACTCGATCGAGTGGTACCGTTTTGCCTTGTTCTCGATCGAGCTAAAGCTTTTCTCGATCGAGG
Organism: Heliosperma pusillum; assembly: GCA_022085475.1. NCBI lineage: Eukaryota > Viridiplantae > Streptophyta > Magnoliopsida > Caryophyllales > Caryophyllaceae > Heliosperma > Heliosperma pusillum. Next base: position 84,093 of record JAIUZE010066185.1, read on the forward strand.
TGTTTTGTTTATTTTCTTCTCGATCGAGCTAAAGTTGTTCTCGATCGAAGTATTTTTGTTTATTTTCTACTCGATCGGGCTGATGTTTTACTCGGTCGAGGTCTTCCCGTGCTGTTTCGATACTTATTGTTTGTTTTTATTGTATGCTCGTATAATATTATGTTATTATGCGTAAAGGAGACCTTCGCATTATGACGAGTTGTAATTCACCACAGTGATTTCATCTCGTACGCGATCAGATCTCATAATGTAATTGGGCATTCACATTATGTTGATGTTCACCACAGTGGACTCAAATTATGCAGTGAATATCCGACTAAGCATACATTCTTATTGAAGATTAATTATATCTTATGTATCGATTAAAGGAGACCTTCGCATTATGACGAGTTGTAATTCACCACAGTGATTTCATCTCGTACGCGATCAGATCTCATAATGTAATTGGGCATTCACATTATGTTGATGTTCACCACAGTGGACTCAAATTATGCAGTGAATATCCGACTAAGCATACATTCTTATTGAAGATTAATTATATCTTATGTATCGATTAAAGGAGACCTTCGCATTATGACGAGTTGTAATTCACCACAGTGATTTCATCTCGTACGCGATCAGATCTCATAATGTAATTAAATTGGGCATTCACATTATGTTGATGTTCACCACAGTGGACTCAAATTATGCAGTGAATATCCGACTAAGCATCTAATGGGGTGAAATAACTTGTATTAAGGTTTTACCCACAGGTAACCTGACATTAAAGTGAAACACTCATTAAAGAGAGTATACTTGATTATGTAATTAAGCATGCGTAGGTTGTCCACAGATACTGCACTTGCTTAATGAATGTTTATGAGTTACTCATTTAAGTCTCAAGTCTTAGTCATAATTGCTATTGTGTGATAAACTCAAAGCCTAATGTTCTGAGCATTGTTCATAATGCAGTATCGTTGCAAAGCTCTCTCAATAACTTGACAGTCTTTGCTTAAAGTTCTTACGACTTACCACTGCACCAAACATTAAGTCCTCCATTTCGGAGACAGGTTGTACTACAGCCAGTAAGTACATGGAAATCATTAAGGAACGCTTTCAGACTACCGATAAAGCGGTAGCTGGAAGACTTATGTCTGAACTTACCACTGCTAAGTATAATGAGAATGTGACCACCATGCAGCAACATGTGCTGCATATGACGAATCTGGCAGCTAAGTTGGGAAAACTGGGCATGAAAGTTGAGGATCCGTTCCTTACCCAGTTTATAATCAACTCTCTGCCAGATAAGTTTGATGTTTTTCACCTTCATTACAACACCGTTAAAGGAATTTGGAGTGTTAATGAATTGACCAATAAACTGGTTCAGGAAGCAGCAAGAAGCAAACAGAAAGATGAGGCCGATGCCTCAATTACGAATGGTGGTTTACCCCAGGCACATCATGTGCATCATGTAAGCGGGAAATCTAAAGGTAAGTTTGGAAACAGAAAGGGCATTAAGCTAAACCCTTCTGATAAACTGTCTGCATCTGACTTAAAGAAGGAAATTAAAGCAGGAAAGTTGCTCTTTATGTAGGAAACCTGGGCACTTTCAGCAAGACTGCATAAAGCGTAAGAATTGGTTCGAAAAGAAGGGTAAGCCTTTGGCTTTAGTATATTTCGAATCAAATTATGTTGAAATTCCTTCTAATACATGGTGGCTAGATACAGGCTCTAATGAAAGTTCCCCCTTCTTGTGGCATAAACGTTTGGCCCATATTTCAAGAGAAAGAATGAACATATTGATTAAAAACAATATGTTACCTTCTCTTGATTTTATGGATTTTGGGACATGTGTGGAATGCATTAAAGGTAAGCAAACCAAACACACCAAGAAAGGGTCCACAAGAAGCACTGCTTTTTTAGAAATTATACATACAGACATTTATGGTCCATTTGATGTTCCCTCCATGAGCGGAGAGAAATATTTCATCACCTTTATCGATGATTATTCATGTTATTGTTATCTTTACCTTTTGCATGAAATATCTCAATAAGTAAACGCTTTAGAGGTTTACATTAAGGAGGTGGAAAGGCAATTGGGAAAGAAAATGAAAATCATAAGGTCAGATAGAGGTGGTGAATATTATGGCAAATATGATGAATCAGGACAACATCCTGGTCCATTTGCAAAAACTCATTGAAAGTTTGGGTATTGTCCCTCAGTACACAAATTCTGGTTCTCCATGGATGAATGGTGTAGCTGAGAGGCGTAATCGAACCCTATTAGAGGCTGTAAGGACAATGATGAGTAATACCAACTTACCCATGAAGTTAGGGATGCATGCCCTTATGACTGCTGTGTATGTTGGAAACCGGGTTCCCAGTAAGGCAGTTTCAAAAACACCATTTGAACTGTGGAAAGGGTGGAAACCGAGTCTTCAACATTTGCATGTATGGGGATGCCCAGCAGAGGCACACATTTATAATCCACATGAAAGGAAACTCGATCAAAGAACCATTAGTGGGTTCTTTATCGGTTATCCAGAAAAGTCTAAAGGGTATAGGTTTTACTGTCCTACACACAAAACAAGAATTGTGGAAACCGGAAATGCCAAATTCCTTGAAAATGGCGAAGTTAGTGGGAGTGATCAGGTAAGGGATGTCATAGTCAATGAAGTTAGGGCGGCAATTCCAGTTTCTTTGCCCCCAATTTCAATTGATGAAGTTCCACATAATGATAATGTTGACCCAGTCAATATTGTGGAACCTAACGTTGATGACCCTCCACTCCCGAATGATAACATTGCCACTGAAGTTGTTGATACAGCCAATAAAATAGTATTAAGAAGGTCCACAAGACCTAGAAAGCCAACTACTTCAGATGACTATGTATATCTACAACAATGTGAATTTGACATTAGTATTGATAATGATCCGGTTACGTTTTCACAAGCTATGAATTGTAATGATTCCGATAAATGGATTAATGCCATGAAAGAAGAGATGTAGTCTATGGCTAAGAATGAGGTCTGGGAGTTGGTCAATTTACCAGTAGGTCATAAGGCTGTCGGCTGCAAGTGGGTCTTTAAGACCAAGCGCGACTCCTCAGGTAATATTGAACGACATAAAGCCAGACTGGTAGCTAAAGGCTTTAATCAGAAAGAAGGCATTGATTATAATGAAACCTTCTCTCCAGTTTCTAAGAAGGATTCATTACGGATCATTTTAGCTTTTGTAGCTCATTTTGATTTAGAGCTACATCAAATGGATGTGAAAACGGCATTCTTGAATGGGAGTTTGGAAGAAGAAGTCTACATGGCTCAGCCTGAAGGCTTCATTATTGATGGCAAAGAGGACAAAGTCTGTATATTAAAGAAGTCCATTTATGGACTTAAGCAAGCTTCTCGACAATGGTATATTAAGTTCCATAATACCATTACCTCCTTTGGGTTTCAAGAAAACACTGTTGATCAGTGTATATACCTGAAGATCAGTGGGAGTAAGTTTGCATTTTTGGTCCTATATGTCGATGACATACTTATAGCAAGCAGTGATTTGGGACTATTACGTCAAACTAAAGATTTCCTATCAAGCAACTTTGAGATGAAAGATATGGGAGAGGCGTCCTATGTGATCGGGGTGGAAATATCTCGAGACAGATCACAAAGGACATTAGGGTTGTCTCAGAAAGCCTATATCAGTAAAGTTTTAGAAAGATTTAACATGGTAAAATGTAATCCTAATGATGTTTCTATTCAGAAAGGGGATAAGTTCAGCTTAATTATGTGTCCTAAGACTGAGCTAGAACGAAATACCATGAAAAAAAACTTTCCTTATGCATCTCTGGTTGGAAGCTTAATGTATGCGCAGGTCTGTACAAGACCTGATATAAGTTTTGCAGTAGGTATGTTGGGTCGATATCAGTCCAATCTTGGAATGGGTTATTGGATATACTGACTCAGATTTTGGTGGATGCGTGGACTCAAGGAAAAACACTTTTGGTTATGTGTTTGTTTTAGCTGGGGGAGTAATCTCCTGGAAAAGTGCTAAACAAACAATTATTGCCTCATCCACTATGGAAGTTGAATTTGTAGCGTGCTTTGAGGCTACTATTCAAGCTTTATGGTTGCGGAATTTTCCTTCAGGGCTTAGCATTATGTATTATGTTGCAAGACCGTTGAAAATTTATTGTGATATTACCGCAGCTGTCTTCTTTTCGAAGAATGACAAGTATTCTAAATGGATAAAGCACATGGAAATGAAATACTTGTCAGTTAAGGAGGAAGTTCGGAAAAACACTGTGTCAATTGAGCACATTATGACTAGTGCTAATATAGCAGATCCTTTAACTAAGGGATTACCTTCAAAGACATTTTTGAAGCATGCTATTGATATGAGTCTGGAGGATAATCATTAAGGCTTTTCGCTTATGTTTGGATCATGCTAGTGCTTTGTAACGATGACACTTTTGTTTTGATTAATCGACTTATGTTTTATTGTGATGATGATTTTTTATTTCCGAACGATTTTCTGTATCGTATTATTGTTATTGTATACATTATTGTTGCACGATTAACAGAATTAGTCCTTTTCCTCAAGGACATTATTTGGGGATTATGTTTGCTCCTTGTACAGACTGATTATTCTAAATGATTGATCCGTAGTACATGGAAGGACCACTTCTCTTTTATAGTAGTGTCTCCGCCATGACTCAACCAGTTGTTCAGGGATGATCAGGGTAATTAAGATAAACCCATTATGTGTTCATTTAACCGTCTACGCGTCTTATGTTATACCTAAGCGTGACATTATGTTTTAATCAGTAATATGGTCCAAGTGGGAGAATGTAAGAATTATTATTTAATTCTCTATTATGTGGACCTAATTACTGATATAAGTCACCTTAATTAAATAATTGTTAAATATATTGTTTCGGGTTTTTAATAGGAGTTCTAGTTTAAGTGGATTACGGTTAATGTTTACAGGCCATTAACATCAGACCCACTTATTCTATTAAGCCCCTCCTGCCACCTCTCTATATAAGCACACCTGTTTGTGGTTTAACCTAATTCATTCATATTAAGAAACACACATAAAGAAAGTGAATTAGAGAATAAGGAAGGCATGAGAAGGCAAAACAATAAGGGTTAATCTTTTATCTTTCTCAAGTGATTTTATTATCAGATTTAATGGCTACATCACGTAAGTACCTTTCAGTAATTATTGCTTTAATCAAGATCCTATAACTTATGTTTACAGACCACACAATCAACTTGGAAACCACATGAGTCAACCATGGAAAATGCATTTTCAACTTAGAAATATGCTCTAAATAAATGTGGGACAATTTACAATATTTGCTTCTTTTGAAGCATCAAATCCAACATAAATCAACTAAAATATAGGTAAATGTGAAAAAATGATCCGACTCAACACAAGTTACCCAACCTATATCCAACTTTAATGATCCATTTACTGATCTAAATTAGGGTTAATTGATAAAGATACACCAAGAGACAATATGATTCATGAATGAGCTTTATTTCTGTAGTAAAATGACTTGAACGTAAAAAAGAAGTGGTTTTAATTTATTTGTGGGGGTAAAAGAGGGGTAATATTAGACATGAGTTTTGTGTTAAAATGAAAAGATAAATATTTTTGTAATAAAACGGTTAAAAATGAAAAGCAAGATCATAGTAAAATTAAAGGAGTAATATCTTACAATTTTGTTAGGATCGGGATGCTACTTTAGATCGATGAGCTTATCAGGATGCTACTGATATTCATAAGTAGTAATTTTGCTATCTTAAAAGTTATATATAAAAGTTTAGTAACTGAAATGTAGTATCAAATTGTCTAATCGTGGGGTCGTTAGAAAGTTAAAATGTAATAAGATCCTACAAAATTAAGATCCTGCTTAAGATCAGAATAGGTCATTACTTTTTGGATTGTAGTATCGTTTAATTTAACAACAGTGCTATCTTATACGGATAATTTGTGTATATGTGTGTGATATACTTTGTCCGTTTATTGGTAGTAAAAGGGAAATCTATACGATATCGTGATAGGGTGGTGCCCTGACTGAGGAGCTAGCTAGCTTGCATTCATACTTAATTGGTGCCTCAGCAAGCAAGTGTATGTTCCACTACAATCCCATACATGTTTCCACTTTCATTCTAGTACTCAATAGTCAATTCTAATCTCACTACTTTGACCTTCATTTATTTAAACCAAATTAATTATCCTAGAAATTCTCATCGAAAACGGATCATATCTGTTGAAACAATGAAGACGGTCGGATTTTCTCGGAGACAATAAGTGGAAATGCAAGTGGGAATCCATTTATTTCTTCACTTGCTCTCCCACTCACCTTCTTATGAGAAGATATTTGACTCGTTTTCATTAAAAACGGATATGTTCGGGCCATTCAATGAGACAGAAAGTCGGGTTGGATAATATAAAACCAGATCGAAAGCTATTGTACTATTTTTGCACGTACCATGAGTCCTGACCATATTACGTTATATATAATCCCATGCAATGATGCAGTACTCCTTTATTTTATGCAAGTTTACAGTTAAATTAGCTTGGGTTTGTGACTTTAGTCATGTTTAGCTCCACGGCAATTAAATGTAGACGCTAACCATAATCATTTTTTCTAAATTAAATGTAGACGCTAACCATAACCATAACTATTCATCTGTGTCAAATCTTACTTAAAATCATGCATTATTGTAATCGTGAAACAGATCTGATAACCTACATTACTGATACTAACTAAAATCATTGATCATATTCACACTTGCCCTGGTTTTAAATTCACCCCTGTCTCAATCATTTATTTATCTTTGATTAAATTTCACAAAAAATAAAGAAGTAAATGCTTGAGACAGAGCGAGTAAGAACTTGTTCATCCTAATACTCTATTTGATATGGACTTGAATCAAGTTTTTAGAATGATAATCATCATTATTAGTAAACATAAATTGAAGCGTGTACACAATAATCTATGCAAATGAACCCTAATTAATCAAGTAAATAAAGTTGAAGTCAGATTTATCTTTGTATTATCTGAGAGAGATAAGAGTGGTAGTGCAAGCGTGTGCATGATTTAGCAAATAGAATTAAGAGAAGTAAGTTTGATGAGGAACGAAGGTTCATAGAAGAATCAAAAGCATCTTCCGCATGTACGTACTGCACGTACTTTATAATAATAACTTCCTTGACTCTTTCAAGATCGATATAATGATGATGATGATAGCAAAACAAATGACTTCATAATAAGGATACCGGTTTTTTCTAAAGTGTGCTCTAAAGTTTAAGATAAGTTTAACTATGAAAAGATTTACAACATATGTTCATCAGAAACGCAATTATGAACATACATTTACCATAATTAGTGAGAATATCTCATGAATCCTTCCATACTTAGCTTATTACTATATGCCCTTAGTCCTTAGGACACAAGTTAGAAAAATCGTAATGATACTACTACTACTAGTTGCTGAATTTATTGCATAATTGGTGGAATCTACATACCATGATAATTGATTCTATTGGACCTTGTACCTTAACTTTTTATGTATTCTAAAGTTGATTATTGGACGACTTGATTTAAAAAAGTCCTCATTAATTCTAGTATTATTTGTTATTCCTTTTAATTACCTTAGCGTGTGTTCTTAGGGCTTATATGGAAGAAATTATTATTAATATAATTATTATTCTTGTCATTATTTCTAGTAATTTTTCAAAGTATAAAAAAGCTACTTCCAGATAAATTAAAGGAGGGTTACGTAGTATATATATGACTAATTCCTTACACTAACATTAACAAAGAGACTATTTTTAGCTTACCCAAATCTATAAATAAGATAACCATATTCATTCTACTTTGTGAAAGAAGGTCGGGTTGAGGACTTACGAGCCATTTTGATTTATAGAGTTATTTAAAGGACAAGTTCTTTAATAACACGGAGTAGTAAATTTGTTGGTTTATATTCAGATCAATACTAGTTTAGTTAACATTCCATACCAAAAAAAAAAATATGAAGTCACTATATATATGATCAAGCTATCTATTAACATTAATGTATAACATTAATACATTATACATTAATGTTTCAGATTATTATATTATGAATTACCTCTAATTTCATGTTACTTAGAAGTCGTTTGGTCAACAAGACAGAATAAGGCCATGATTGTTTGGTTCAACATAATGGAATGAAATGGATTATAATTTTATACTATGGGAGTATGGGGTTGTAAATTTATACCTTTTTATTTTTGTCCGGTTCATTGTAAGATTATAGTATGATACTATAATGGAATGGGGTTTGATACCCATGAAAGAAGGTGGTCGGGTATGAGCGAGATTCCAATGGATTTGGGTGGAATTAGAATCCATTTCTAACTCCATTCCAAAGCCCTCCAACCAAACATAGGAATGGATCAATCTTTATGAGCTCGCCATTTCCTAGTCTCTCGCTCTATTCCAATCCGTTCATTCCAAGAGTCTCAAGCAAACAACCCCTAAAATGAAATGAAATTTGATAGTATGAGGATATGGCCTGGGATTTTAAATCCATATTTGTTTAATATTATTTGTTTTTGTAGAAGGAGGAAATGGATTTCAAATCCAATGGGAATAATGGGTATGGCCTTGGATTCCACGGGGTTGGGGTGGAGTTAAAATGCATTGGGATATTAGGTATCTAACTACATTTTAAATCACTCCAACCAAACAACGAAATTGATTAGGTCCATCCCATTCCATGGAAGACAACCAAATAACCTCTTATATTAGAAAAATCACAAATTCTCATTTCAGACGGGCACTTTTCGTCACAAGCTTGTGACTTTTCGTCACAAGCTTGTGACGGAGCAAATGTGACCATTTTTATGGAAAATGTAATCACTATATGACTAGTAACATTTTATGGATGATTACTTTTTATCATAAAATGGTCACATTTAGTCCGTCACAAGCTTGTGACCGTCACAAGAGAGACCAACTGTAGAAAAATGTTTTAGTTCAAAAATTCACTACACTTAAGAAGCAAAGTGTATTAGAGAAGATAACAATGGAACATTATTGCTATATAGATTATTGGAGAAGATAACAATGTATGTTTCAATAGCTATTGTTATATCCCCTAATGAAAAATGGTATGAAAGAAAACTAAAAATAAAGTCTAAATATTATGTTTGAATTATTACATTTACCTTGACTTGAAGCCTTGACTATCAATATCACATTTCTATATATATAGAGGTAACATGTGGAGCTCAGAGTCATTGAAATGCCATCTAAAAAAAATCATAATATTGACAAAAAAAAAACAATGGCAAGCAAACAAAAGGAGCTTTACTTTGTTTTCTTGAACTTCGATCCTGAATATGAGCGCCTTCGAACCGATAGGTATTTCTACTTAACCTTAAATTAAATACATTCTTTTGGTAATAAAGTAAATCATATATTTATCATAATTATATCAATATTATTGCAATACAATGTACTCGTAACATAATTAACGTTGTTTTTGTGTTTTTTAACCCTTGGTCATCTACACTTGAAACCTTATAAATGTTAAATGTATTTAAGAACTTAAAACCTTCTAAATGTGGTATAAATATAGGAAATGATGACAACATTGCACAAAAAAGATAAAATTAATAACAATATTATGTATTAATTTTCATTTTAAGATTCTTATAATATACCGCCCTAAGGGCTGTATTTATCATATTCCTTTTGTTAATAGACTTATATTGATTTGTGTTGTGTTGTGTTGTGTTGTAGGTCAAAGAGAGGAGCATATGAGCTTGATATGTATCTAAGTAGGAAACATGATGAACTTCTAGCTAGAACCCTTGACCCAGGGAGCTACAAGAAGACATTGTCACTTGTTATTGTTGATGGATTCGCTGTCGAAATTACCGATGATCAGGTCTTACTAATTACAGTATAATCATTTCTCGACAAAGTTCACTTCAGCAGGGTTGAACAAGTAATGTCATAAGACAAACTGAATTTTTTCCGAAAATTTGTACTTAAATCCTTTTGCTTTAAATTTGTCACTACCATTGGGTATATAAATATTTACACTTTTAAATTTGTATTTTTAAAATTATTTTAGTCTTGATGCAACAATGCTTTAAACTATAGTATTATTATGCAAAATAAAAATAAATAACGTATATTATGTCATAATGTTTTATATATAATGTGTTTAATTTATATATATTTTTTCAGGCAAAGACGCTTAGATCTACTATGGAAGTAAGAGTAGTGGAGAAAAATCAGGAGTTGCCTTGATGTTGTATTGATGGAGAAGTAATTAATCGGCTTAATCATTATATTAAGTGTGATTTTAATTAATATGAAGATAGTTATAATTATTAGGAAGGCTTAATTAATTACCTTATGATCATAATCTTATCCTATTTATTAAGTAATGAGTGATTCTCAACATAATAATGTGGATGTTGTAATGGCCTAATAATGGGAAGTTGGGCACGTAGAGTACATAGAATCTATGTTATTACATGAAGTCATGAAGAAAACTATCAATGTAGTAATCATGGTTTAATCATAATAATAATAATAATAATAATAATAATAGTAATTACTATTGTTATTATAGAATGATACATTATATATATCGGTTTAAATTGCAAACGGTTTGAAGGGACATGCCGATAATCCACATATTATAAAAGATATTCTATTTATTTTAGTATGTAAGATTATAAATAAATGCGCTACTTATTTAGGTACATTGTATAGTCTTTATGATCGCTCCATAGATCGGCAACTAATATGATCGCATACTCACAAGTCACATATATAGTCACATACATGCATGGTTTTATAGAAATGACTTGGTATTATAGAAATGAGATCAAGTACTTCATAAATTGACAGCTAATTTGATCACATACTCACACAGCCACATACATGGTTTTATAGAAATGACAGAGTCACATAGTCAACTAAAATTATTTTTATTTGGTCAAATACATAGTTCTATAGAAATAAAATTATCTTTAATAATGTTCACATCAATATCAACAAACTTATTATTTTATGCAGTAATAACATTAAGATTTGGAACGAAACTCGACAAAAGGATCTCAATAATCCTAAAGATGACGATCGAGTCACTTAGAAACACTATTAGTGAGGATGAAATTTGGTGGGACAAACCTAAAAACGGTTTTCTAAAACTTAATTTTGACGGATCGAAAATAGATGGAACAGAGTAAAGTCACTTTAAGTTATTGTATAAAAGATCATAATGGTAAAGTCGTTTTGTTGAAGCACAGAGTTGTGGATCTAATATCAGTTTTATTTGTTGCATAAGCTCTCGTATTAAGAGAAGACATGTTAACACCTAAATACTTAAGAATTTCAAAGTTGATAGTTGAAGGTGATAATTTATGTATTATTAACTCAATCCGTAGTACTTGACAAATTATGTGAGAAATTTCAAATAATTTCAAAAATGCGAGGTTCGACCTTATTTATGGCTTCATCTTTCGGGCTGGTTTGAAAGTCGATAACTTCTACTTAACTCACTCATCCAAAATAATGAAATAAATTGGTCATACCCTACATAATCAATTTAACTTTCTTATCTTCTAAAACAAATGACAAATTCTCATTTCAGACGGTTACTATCCGTCTTAAGCTTAAGACGGGTCAACTACATATCAAATCAATGAATCATCCCACTTGTTGCCTATAATATACCAAAAGTTTTGTCTTTATTATCATCACTTGATAGTATTTAACCCGTCTTAATTTTTACACGGACAGTACCCGTCCTAAACAAGACTCGTCACAAACTCACATACATCCATGAGTTGATGTTGGAGCAAATAGCAAGTTTGGTATAACAGCAATGTAAGTGGGCTTGAAAGATGACAGTCATATTATCCAATTAAGGTTAAGATTTATGATAGGAGGCTGAGACTGGACACTTGAAGTGGGTAAGTATCAATTTCTTGATAAAGTCGTGAAAGATTGAAAATAAAGGCCTGTCATTTGTAGGTCAAGTACTTTATTGTTATCACATGCAACTTTCTTCAATTATTTTCACATCAATGTCAAACTTTGCATAGTGTTTTACATCATTTCATTTTCTATTTGTGTTGGAAATTTGGGAGGCCAATGCTTACGGTTTAGGGTTGAATAGACTTTTTAAATTATTAATCCGTACATTTGAGAAAGAAATCATGGAAATTAAAGTGAAAAGGGTAGAGTGGTAGACTTGAATTGCCTTGATCCTAGCTAAGTAGTAAGTACTACCTCCGCATTTATGGTTATACTTAGTGGATGACAAGTGAACAATAGTTTCATTTAGGGGTCAAATTATTTATAGAAAACCTTACTAATATAGAAATTACAATAATTGACTGAGACAACAAAAAAAGACATAGGACAACAATTGACCGAGACGGAGGGAGTATATCATATCGAGCCTTTTTCCAAATCTCTGTATAATGCTATCGTCTAAAATTAAAACCGCCTTACACTCTATATTAATTTAAAGTTTGTATTTTGACTTCAATAGGTCGTAAGAACATATCGATACATTATTAACCTAAAAAATTGGCAAAAATTACCATGGCAATTTTAGGGACAATTTTTCGATCTTTCTTTTTGAAAGCACAAATTACTTTGATAGTTATTAACAATCGTTAATTTTACGTACAAATATTAACATAATCATGTTAGATATGTTGTCTTGGGTAAATGAATCAAATCTCGCCAATTTTTTAGCACAAGTAGTAAAAAAACAAATATAGTCTACAGAATAAAAACTAACAACTCTTATGTAAGTCTATACTATTAACATATGACTGCCCCATAATAAAAAAACATTGACATTTAATTATATTTATTTGTCACTTTTCTTTTGATAACTCGATGTCTTATGATAAATACAAACGTATTTAAATATACAAGTTATCAGTATAAAATAAAATAAAATATATTTTTATTAATTTAATATTAACTAATTCACAAATTATTATATAAGACCACTTTATGTGTACGATATGCCCATTTTCAAATAGCCCAATATGATTAATTAATAAATTAGTAAAATATTATTTTATTTTGATAATTTAATGATTTATATTGATAACTTATTTAAACGTGTTAGCATTACTCCTGAAATATTGAGTTATAAAATAAAAAAATAAAATACAAATACAATTTAATGATTACTTTGGGTTATTATGCTATTGGACTCGTCTTATGATATAAAACCGTCTATAAGAGTTGCTGTAACTAATTTAATTGGACTTATCCCATGTGTAGAATTGTAGTCCATCATACAACAATTTGTGTAACTAATGTTAAGGTGGGCCGTAGCCCATTGATGGTAATGTTAGATAGCTTTGTGGCCCATCTTGTCACACGCTTCAATTTGGCGCCAAGGTAAACAGCCTAAATGAGTAAATGGTATCCCCAATTTTTTCAAATTTTATGATCAATTAGGGTTTCTTCATACACTTGATTTTGTTCTTCAGCTAAGCAATAAATAATGGCGGATTCACCACCGCCGTCAAAACGACGTCGTTCGGCTAGATTACACAGCATAGTAAACCATAAAGAGTCGTCGCCACTTGTTGTCTTTGCTCACGGTGCCGGCGCTCCATCTTCTTCCGATTGGATGATCAGGTTCGCTTTTCGTAAGTCTTATGTAAAACCGTTTACGCGTATCGTTGTAATTTAATGACGTTACATTCCAATTACGACAAACTGTTTGTGTAGGGGAACATGTTTTGATATAATTTTGGTGTAAATTCGCTTTATACAAGTATTTGTGATTCACATACTGACAGGAATTAGTGAAGAATGTTACATTTCACTTCTTAAATTTATCAATTTTGGTTTTGTTGTTGTATGTTTGTATGCAATAAATGTGATTATGGTGTGTGAGGTTGAACAATTGTCATGAATTATGTACATTTTGCAGATGGAAAGAGATGCTACGGAAGGCGTTATGTGCTGTTGAAGTTGTTACTTTTGATTATCCATGTGAGTCTAGTTTCTATTTGTTGACGGATATTTTGGATTGTCATATGATCGTCTGTTCCAGTCATTTGTTTGCCTAGTATATTTTCGGTTGTTTTGGTTATTTGTGTGTCATTTGTTTACTTTTCTATATTGAGTATCTTTATTAGGTGTAAAATTGATCCAAAAACTTGGATACTAGTTTAGTTTGGATCACTTGTCATCTTGTATCAATAGCCATGATTGGTCTACTAATTTGTTCTTGGTCTTTGTGCCAAAAACAAATACTCCCTCTATAAAAGGTTAGCAAATGGCTAAGACGAATGGAGTATAAACAAATTACCATGAGTCCACAACGGAAGGAATAACTTATAGCTTATAAGTGTGGAAAGGTCTCTCATATATTTGGGGATGTTAGCTCGATAAGATCACGAGAGACAACTTCCAAAGTGTTTCTATTTAAAGTATGTTGATTGTTGTTGTGTTATTGATACTTCAAGAGTGGTTTTATATTGATAGATTTGTCTGGCGGGAAGAAGAGACCACCACCTAAGGCAGAAAAATTGGTCGACTTTCATGCGAGTATTGTTGAAAAGGCTGTTGCAAAATACCCTGGACATCCTCTCGTTTTGGTTGGAAAGTCAATGGGCTCAAGGTATTTGCCTATTTTCATGACACATTTACAAGCAAGGCAACTTGGTCCCTAATTAAGTTTTCATATTCCTAAATCCTATGTATTAACCATACGACTTTGATATTCAACTTTGACGACTATTTTCTCACAATATGCAATGACAACCTTTTTAAATAACTAATATGGAATTAGTTGTTTGACAAATCAAATGTGTCGTATACATTGTAGGTTTACACATATTTGAGAAATTAATGGTTAAAGTTGACCACCAAAGGCTACTAGCTGATGGTCTCTTCTAAAATTATTGCGGGGATATGATCTTTCACACATCTTCTCAACGATTCTTTTATTCGCGAATTTACCTAGTCCTTGATTTGAATGTAGAGTTAGCTGTATGGTGGCATGCCAAAGGAATATTTGTGCATCAGCAGTAGTTTGTTTGGGATACCCTCTGAAGGTCTGTTTTAACTCTTCGACTCCTTTGTTACTGATAATCTGGTTTAATATGTTATAGGCCTAACTGTCTAGGCGATGAACCAACATAGTTTTAAAATGAATTTACTTGGTCCTTGTTAGACATCACTAATCACTTGCATACTTGGTGTTTTAGGGAATGAAAGGAGCCATACGGGATGAAATTCTGACTGAACTTACTGTTCCCGTCATGTTTGTGCAGGTTATTTAAGCATTTCTTGAAATAATTTATATCTATTTTGTAAGTCTTAGTCATACTGGTGCCTGTTGATTTAGTAGTATTCTTAGGTTCATGTTTGTTATTTCTCTGTATTATTTGTACTAGTATTATACTACTCCGTACATTTTTTGTACATCTACAATTATACACTAATGTTATTAGTATGCTAATATGATATAACTGACATAGCTTTCATTTTTTTTGAAAAGGGTAGCAATGATGGGCTATGTCCTTTGAATACGCTGGAAGCTGTTCGCAAGAAATTAACGGCATTAAATGATCTGTATGTAATTGAAGGTGGCGACCACTCATTTAAAGTCTCACAGAAGCATCTTTTAGCAACTGGAGCCACCCAAAATGATGTTGAGGAGTCTGCTGTCAACTCGATAACTTCCTTTGTCTCCAGATGTCTTTGCTAAAGGGGATAGGTTTTGATTTTGAGTACGAACTGTATATGTCCTGATATCTGCAGGCTGTACGAAATATGACGAAGGTTGGTCTAGTTTTGCATATCTGTATTTGTATGACTAACCTCTTTTTTCTTATTGCAGTTTAGCCTTTAAGGTCAGTTGTAGACTTGTAGTGGTGCTGTAAGCATGCAGCTTAATTAGTATCATTTTCCTGCTAATTGCTAAATATGTGGAGCTACTTTCTTTTTTGCTGTAGGTTACTGATAGCTTTCAAAATTACTTGTATGAATGGTTGAAATATTTTGTGTTTCCTTTTCAGGAAGTAATTGTTTGAGTATATTGCTTTTCTTTCAAATTTTGTTCGGCTAATCTTCAGTAATGTGAAGGTTTACTTGTCATAAACATCCAATTGAGTCTCAATTAGTTTCGTGATTGCTGTCAAGGTATCCTCAAGAGAGTATTTTTTTCCTTTTTATTTTGCAGGAACATGCATAAGAAAGTTTCCAAGCTATACACTGAATACTTCTTTTCTTCTCTTCAAGAACTGTTTAAAAAATTAGTACATAGGCCAGGTGAACATTCAAAATAATTTTTACCGGAGTAATTGCATCTAAACGCCTTTTTCATCACAATCAAGTTCTTTGATCCTGTAGCTAGCAGTAATCAAAATCGTCATTATCATGGTGCAGATATGACACAATACTATTATCCCAAAATATTTGTAATAGTATATAAATTTGTATAGAAACCTTGAGAATTAAGATAGAAAACTAAGAATTTCTATTACATATCCACCCACTTTATCAATAAATTGGGATATTTCTATAGCAAGGGATGGAAGCGAATGGCAGTTTGTCACGAGAGCTCCCGTAATTGTTTATTCAGTTATCTAGCTGTTGTCCGTCCTCCTTGTTTACGCAGTTGTTGTCTTATTTAGATGCAGGCTTAGCCTCCTTGCCGTGCCTCTTGTTCTTCTGGTGAATTTATAATAATGGCAAACGTAAGATGAAATATTGTCTGGAGTTGGCAATCAAGCAGATTATAGATCCTAAATCCTTGGAATGTTGAATAAGCTAAGGGTATAGAAATGTTTATAATAACCTATCTTATGTTTCTCAAGGCATGCCTGTCTGCAAACACTCTACAGCCTGGCATGTTTTTGTAAGGATCGTACGGGATAAATAGGTTAGTGAACTTATTGGTCATTCAATACATACCTTTTTCTGTCCACTGACATCATCTTCACTGCAACTGTCACTATCACTGCTGCTGCTATATTTGCTCTGGCTATCCTTAGTCTTCTTCATCATCATAATCTTTTCCTTCAGGTGATCTGTCATGTTTGAAAAGTAATGACTGGCTTGTTTTTCCTTGTGCTCTTTCTTGATCAATGTGTTGTTGGCATTGGTTGTGTTGCTTTTTGTCGTTGGAATGTTTGCATGCTGTTTGTCCTTCCGTAGCTCAACGCAAGTGGTATGTTTTGCATCTTTGTGTGCTTTGCTCATGTGCCCATCCTTCTCCTTTTTCTTTGTCTCCACACATGCAGCGGACTTTGTGTCTTTGACAGATGTAGCGGTTACTGGCATTGTGTTCTTCTGAGCAGCTGGACAGTGGCATGTGGAGCAATGTTTGGCAACTCCTTGGTGTTCCTGGTGTTTGTGTCCAAACACTTTAGTTGTCATCTCTGATATCTTCTTGCTGAAATTGTGTTCTTCATTGGAATGGGAACTTGTTTGATTGGTGGGCTTTTGCATACTTGCCGAGGCCATGAAACAAGGTAATTGTTACTTTTGGCTTTGAGCTTTGAATGCTGATGTTTAGAGTTTTCTCCGGTTGGTGGTGTTGATGGAAATATGGAATTGGAGCAGAGCTATTTATTGAAAGCCTTAGACTTATCTAAGATATCTGAGATTCTCAATTCTTTCATGCACTACATACCTACTTTGTCTTTAATCTGTCAATTTGTATTGCTAGATATGGTAGATGCCTGCAAAGTAGATGCGCTCACTTTTTATCTCTCCCGCCCAACCTGATATATTCCCTTCTTTTTCCACCACCGTCTTTATTCGTTTAAGTCGTTATTGGCCCGTTTCTTCCAGCTAGTGCTTAGAATCATATTCCTTATGTCGACGGGATATGGTTAGAATACTATGTCACTATTTTTCCACAGTTGCAGACTTGCAGTACATAACTTATTGAATGGTGTATAGGGCCCTACATAATCTACACCATTTCAAATATTCTGTATCATAGCTTTCATTGTTTACATGACATGTAGGTTGGTTTTTTATTCATGGGTATGGTGTCATGGCGAATCAAAAATGCCAAGAGTCTCTGATGAGACATATTTAAGTTCTGATACCATTGTTTGTATATTATGTAACAAATTTTGAGTATAGGAAAAAAACAGTTTATTTTGCTGCAGCTGCCCTAAACTTGGACTAATTCTACTTTGTACCCTTAAGTGTGACAAAATCCTATTTTGTAGCTTGAGATTTGAGAAATTTCTAACTTTGGTGATCTGAGTTTTGAGTTATGTCTCACATTGGTGACCTATTATCTAAATTAATAAAGTTTTTAGAGCAATGATATTTGGGTATATTAGACTGTAGATCAGCATATTACAGAACTGAAGTTTGTGGAATATGTGTAGTCTTCATAACCAATGTGAAATTAAATCGAACCTCACTAATCAGTAATCACGACAAGGATGATTTTCTTGAATATGCTAGTTTTGAGGCTATGATCTCGACTAATTTTCTTGCATGTTTTTGATCTAGAGCCGCATTTTTCTGACTCTATTCTTAAGTTTTTTTTTGCTCTGAATCTTTAAGAATCTATATGTAAAATGTTGTACGGAAATTATAATTTAGTTTTGAGTTATGCAGTTCGTTTGTCTAAGGACTGAATTTATAAAATAACTAGAAAATTTTCAACGTTATGTGGTTTCGGCAATGAAGCTATCGGTTTCAATGTGGGTTAACCATTGTGATCTTGCCCTGGTTTGTTATTATAAGTCGTCAGTTTAGACTTAATGACTTGATGCAAGTTAGTTTTTGAATAGGGATATTGTTATCTTTTTTCTTCAAGAGTATATCAGCACATGATATTAAATCATACATTGTTGGCCAATCCTTGGATATAATGATATATTACTTGGAGACTTATTTTAGAATATCTTTCAGAATCATTTTTATACATCTTGATCCTTCCTTCTATACGTTTTGGTAATCTTCTTCAATTAAAGCTATTTCTACAGTCTTTACCGACTTCCTGTTGTTGGACTACTTATGTTAAGGTGAAACCGCACAACAATGTTAATTACTCCGCAGTCATTTAGTAGCTCATACGTTGTATGCAGTTCCAGTCATTTACTTTAGTAAGACGACCACCTGTATGGCTGTATGTTCCTTCCTTCTATAGCAGTTTTATGATATGAATCTGACCTATTGACTGCTGTTAACTGAGTAAAGGTCCACATTATGGTTTCAAGATGACTGTTCAGTAGTCCGCTTATTATCAGATAGAGATTACGCAATATGATTTCGGAACTTCAGATGCTTGGAATAATTGTACAACATAAGTTTGCTCTGATGAGTAAATAGTACGGAGTATATTGCATAAGTAATTGTTACATAACAGCCTTAGATATTAGTTACGAAATGTGCCTCACTGTAGTCGGCATTATTTAACGATGTAATATGTTTAGATAATACAGATATGTTCCTTAACACTGTCTCTCATCTTGAGTCTGGATTTGAGTCCAATGCAGGCTTATTGTAGTCAGCTGCAGTTATCAAAAGCGAGCATAAGTAAACTTAGTAAGTGCATTAACCAGAATAAGTTTGTGCCATCAAACACTTGCCTTCTAACAGTGTTCTTTGTCACTCTCACTCTCACTCTCACTGTCACTGTCACTGCTGTCACACTTGTAGGATGACTTCTTCTTGACCTTCTTCTCAACCTTCTTCTTTCCTCCTTCCTTGCATGATGTGTACTCTTTCTTCTCCTCAAAATAACTTTCTTGGCTGCTACTCTTGTTGTGGCTGTGGCTGTGGCTGTGGCTCGAGCCGTTGCAGCCAGAGCCATTGTGGCCATGACTGGCATGGGCAACAGCTTGGTGGCCGTGGCTACCATGGGCCACAGCGGCTTGGTGGCCATGGCTACCATGGGCAACGGCGGCTTGGTGGCCATGGGAGCCGCAGCCAGAGGCTTGGTGGTTTTTGTTGGAGCTAAAAAGCCCAGTGACTTTTTCAGTCAAGCTGTGATAGCCTCCCATGTTGTGGTGCTTGTTGGCTGAAGCCGAGTTGCAAGCTACGGCTCCAGTGGCTAGGCTGCCAGCCTGGCTTGAGTAGGCAGCTGACTCGTGGTTGTGCTTTACATGTTCAGACGAGTAACAGCCCTGTGATCCCTTACTGACTGTTTTTTCGTTCCCAGAATAGTCGGACTCACAGGAAGCCCTGGTCTGCTGCATGCAAGCCATTCACGGTGATGGTAAATTAAGCTCGAAGTTTTGGATGCAGAGGAAGGTTTATGTTTATATGAATTCGAAGCTTGATGCAAGGAGAGATCGAGCCATATTATATAGCGCGATTCAAAGACGGGGTAGTGGGCCTTCTCCCTTCTGTACTGAGGTGCTCACATAATTTCAGCTTTGAATCTGCTTTTTCCTTTTTATTCTTCTTATCTTTGTATGATAGTCGAGGTCATTGGCATCAATTCTCCGGCAAAGACTATGTTAATTCAACTTTTCAAAGTAAGGCCGAGCGTCGCGTGTGGACATGTTATTCCTTCGACACAACTCACGCAAGTGTACGGCACTGTATTTGTGTGGCGGACATGAAATTGTCCCGACCCAAACTCAACCCAGGTGACCCATTTGCCACCGCTCTTATAGAGCATCAGTTCTTAAGCAATATGGCCTTTACTCTTTTAATAAAGTTAGTGGAGGAACCAAATTCTTCGTCCCCCATGAAAATGATAATAATGCTATTATCATTTTGAGTCACCACTGCACTTGGTATATTTTGTCAAACTAGAATAAAATGTTGCAAATCTGCAATCCTCTATATATTAATCCTTTCTCTATATATCAAGAAAATAAGCATTCTCAATTATTTTCCCTCCAAAATGCATCCACTTAAATTAGGAAAAAGTGAAACTTTCTTTCATTAAAATATAATCTTATAATTAAACTCTAATCTTTTAACTAAACACAAAATTATGATATTTTATATTGAAATAAAATATAAATTGTTATGAATTATAAAATTATTAAATTAATTGGAGAAAATTAATAAAATGAAATTCTTAATTTTATGGTAAAAGAAAAAAATATATTTACTTGGTACTTCTTGTTATGGAGGCTAGTATGAACTCTCCTCACGCCGTCGTACGTCCGTCTCGCACGTGCTGTGTAGTGGGGTTTGTTA
The DNA here is from genome assembly GCA_022085475.1 of Heliosperma pusillum. Lineage (NCBI taxonomy): Eukaryota > Viridiplantae > Streptophyta > Magnoliopsida > Caryophyllales > Caryophyllaceae > Heliosperma > Heliosperma pusillum. Next base: position 105,271 of record JAIUZE010066185.1, read on the forward strand.
TGTTATTTAGACCATCGATTATTTATCGTCTTAATTTTCTGTTGGTGTTGTGATTGTAATCAATTAGTTAACATCATGGTTAACTGTATTCTGAAACACGGAAAAAAATCATTGGCGTATCTATCGACTATCGAGCAGTGAAAAAAATTCAACAAAAAACAAAAACAAACCCACTATTTGTCTTACGCAATACGTGGATTAACTCCCGATATAGCAGTAAAAGCAAGACGTGTAGGCGGATCGACTCATCAAGTTCTTTGACTCTAGTGCAATCAGTATTGGAGACTCTACTTTCTTGTTACTCTCAAAAGTCAATTTTGATAATTGCAATTCAATTAAATGCCTTATCGGGATATGGTCTCATCTACACTATAAACAAGAATCATCCTTGGTGATTTTAATCATCTGAACAATTCACAAATACTTCCTCTCATTCTCGGTTTCTTATTGTATCTAAGCAACAATTTCCAAGTTCCTACTCTTCCTTTTGGGTGCACAATTTAAGGAGCGTTGTGTATACCTTAAGGAGCGTCGTTCTCTGTTTGACAACACCGTGTCGAGGGAGATTAAGCTTCTAAGGAACTTATCATCATACCACGACACAGTGAATGCAGTAACACAAATAGGATTATACCTCCAGTTGTATAATAGCATTGTACAACCAATGTATATCTAATCGAGCTTATGTGTATTTTTTCCGAACTTGCTTAAAGTGTAGTTTTTTTAATGCGCTCATAAACTTTACAGTAAAACTCATAATCTTTACAACATAGCTCGAAAACATTATTATACAACTCATAAACTATACCATCAGTTGTACTACAACTGGTTGTATAGTATATGAAGTGCTTGTAGTAACTCATTATTTCCAAAGATAGATCAAACACTTAATGTAAAAGAGTCAAACACAAACTAATTGCTAATATTTATTTTTCGTATCTATTTTAAATTACATCACCCAAAAAACACCTTATACCTCTTAATAAGAATTTGCTTTTGCATAATTGGTTAAGAAAAAAATACCAAAATTGAAACAATTTCGCATTTGATTTAAAGAGTCAAGAACAAACAAGTACAAGGTACTTAAATTTTTTCTTTTTATTTGTAAACAAGGAAATAACATTTATCCGTTGGCGTCATATCATACATTGAGAAAACACAAATTTATTTGCTCTCATCAATGTATTAGGAATCACCCAACGACACGAACACGGACACGGTCATAAATAATTACACCGTAAATTGTATATCTCTTTTAAACATCCGAGGAGCCCCGATTCGGAAAGGACGGGCTAAAGTGAGTTGAGATCACGCCTGAGTCCATCAATTGTACCATTGGCAATAATTTCAAGCATCTTGGCACCTTATACTGGACAAGTGATGTCCCTCTTGATATGGCATACTCCCTCAATTTTTCAAAAGAACCATTTTTCACAACTCGAATTTCGATTGGCCCAATGGACTTGAAAATGACCCGACAACGATGATATAAAGTACTTAAGGAATTCTCCATTGCCAAGCAACATTGTTCCAAGACCTCTTCACTCAGCTCGATTTTCGGGTCCTTAGAGAACAATTCTAAGTATATGACATAGTGGCCTGGGATGGTCTTAATATGGACGTAACTTGTGTACTCACTTACCATTGTATTAAAGGGTTTGAGTATGGTAGATACGCTTTCGATTGCTTTTAGCAACTCGGATTCGGTTGTTTTGTCTATATCAATGCAAAGTAAAACATTCTTCCTCCTCATGAGCTTGAATTGGGGGGTAGAATTGTAAAACCCCGTTGGACAAAGCACGTCCTCTACTCGGTACCTAATGTATATAATTGTTAATCGTATGCAAACAAAATTACGTTATAAAAAATTTTACTCCCTTTGTTCACTCCAATTCCATTTTGGGTAATTTACGGGGAGCATTCCAATCAATCGATTTGATTTGGAGTGAACACAGGTTGTAGAATTTATTTAATTACCCCGTCGTTACTACAAGACAATTTGATAAATGATTAAAGCAATGTAAGAATTAGATCTTTTTTGGTCATATTGATTCCTATGACAGCGACATTTAATATAAGCGGATTTTATTTTAAGATCATGAATATAGTAGCTTTACTTAGCTATGCAAAGATCACTAACTAACATCTATAAAAATTGGCACGAAAGTAAAAGTTAAAAAAAATATGAAATGTACCTATAAAAACCGGTATAGGTGGTCACCAATAGCTCATACTCTTTACCAATTTCGACATGGGCGAGGTCCACAGGTTGATCACATTTTACAGAATCCGAGTCGGATCCGGAGGAATCAAGAGGAATAAACTCAAAGTAGGCCATGTTCGGTATCAATGTGAAAGTGGCCTCATCATATGGCTTGCAAAAAGGCTCTAAATTGATCCCAAAAGCGCACTCCGAAGCAGCATATCTACTGCTCACCAAAGGCAGCCCACCACTATAGTATTCCAGTGCCGGTATATATTGGGCCATTGAGCCCGTAACCGGAGTCCCCAAGTACTTAGTATTAGGCCAAATCTTTCGGATTATTCCTTCCCAATTCTCACCATTGCACGCCGAGTTAATAAACTCAGCGAGCTCAGTGTCAGGTCGTCCCATGAACGAGTCAGTTATTCGGGCCCGTAGGCTCGGGTCTGTGATCTTCGGGTTCAAGTGCCCGGACGCGATGTCCTGGCAAATATCCGAGTAATGATCCTTAAGAAAGTGAATGACGGTGATAAGGGCCGCGGGGAAAGAGCCTCCAACACGAACCACGTCGTGGCGTTGGTAAATCCCACAGAGGAGTTGAGTGTACATGGATTGGAAGTGATCAAAGCAATGTATGGATTCAATAGGACTTGTGTAAATGCCATGAGCTGAATCCATGAAATAATGGGTCCTGAAGTAGGCTGTTGAAAGTGCATGGACTAATAAACCACCTTGAGTTGTTGATTGATCCTTTGAAACTAAAAAGTACAATGCTTTTCCTTTGTCTAGTCCTTCAATAGTTCTGCATCACACAATTATCATTAATTCAGTTGCAGTATTTCAATTATCTCAAATTCTTATTGATGACGGACACTATCCGTCACAAACTGAAAACAGATAGTGTTCATATCATAATATGAAAGTGGGGAGGGCAAGTGGAGGGTAAATGGAGTCCCCGCTATTTCCTCTCATTGTATGCCCTACTACTTGCATATTGTGAGATGGGCATTATCCGTCCTCAGCTTATGACGAATAGTGCTCATCTTCAGTAAGACGAGCCGCTCAATTAGATGGTTTAGATTTTGTGTCCAAAATTTTGAGCAATTTATAATTGGAAAATGAGAAGACATTATCACTTGTATCAAATTAACGATATAGTCTCTCCAATCCACACCATATGTTACATTGACTTTATCATACTTTTTAATGGCGTGTTTTGAAACATGAATATCTTTAGTTAAACATTATTAGAAATTATAAAATTTTGATATTCTTATTTTTGACATAACTGTATTTTCTCTTACTCCCTCATATTCTTTTATTTCTTCCCTCTTTTCTTTTTGGGTATTTTCTTAATTATTGTCCAAAAAAAAAGGAAGAAATGAGTGAATAGGAGAGAATATATATTATTCTATCCAATCCTCACCGAGAATACATTGACTTTATCACACTTGTCGATGCGTGTTTTGTAACGTGAACATCATTTGTTACAAATTATTAAAAATTTGACAATCGATTTAACATGGCTATATTTTCTCTCAAATATTACAAAGATTCCCTGCAACTAGGGCTGATCAAACATGTGGGTGTGTGGGGGATCACCCTCACCCACCCTAGGCCCGCCCCTAGGCCGGTTTCGGGTCCACCACTATCAGCTCGACCCGACCTGCCCCAAATAGTTGAGCACCCCTACCTACAATCAAGAATAGTGTCAAATAGTCAATGTAAGTAACCTTTGGTATCGATTGGAAGGAGTATATATAAATAACGGAAAATTCCCACGTTAATCCCGAACTTTGATAATTTTCCCAAAATATACAAATTTTTTACCCAAGAAACTTTAAGTGGTCATAAGTCATGTTTACAAACTCGAAAAATGACATTTTTTTTCAAATCGTTGATATATCTGAGAGCCGCGATTTGAAGAAAAAATTAGTCGTATTTGGATCCCGTGGCTAGGAGTTTTCGGATGTCAAAGTTTTTTTCATGGAACAAACTTTGAGGTCATATCTCTTGATCACGAGTTCCAAACGCGCCAATTTTTTTTTCAAATCGTAGTACTCGGAAAGATGAACGACTTGAAAAAAAATTCGTCATTTTACGAGTTTTTAAACACGAGTTATGACCACTTAAAGTTTTTCGGAGCAAAAATTTGGATATTTCGGCTAAAATGTCAAAGTTCGGGAATACCGTAGAAATTTTCCGTATAAATAATATACTCCTTCAATTTAGGGTGTTCTTCCCTATTCTCTAATACTAGTTTTAAACTCGTGCATAAAATGCACGGGTCGTATTATCATAATTGCATGCGCTATTATTGGACACATGAACTAAATAGTTTAAAATTAAAAAAACGTGTATTAAGTATGCTAAACGTGGAAGTAATTGGCGTAGACTCACTAAAAAAAATACCCATTTATAAAAATTACACATATAGGGGTGACCATTTACATTTAAATTTCATTATAATATTTTTATTTAGTTTGTGTATTAGGTCGGTCCCCTTGTTCCTTGTTAGAAATACGGAGTACGATCCAAAGAATGATACTCAGCTAAAAGCCTAGAAGCGTAGCTCCTTATCTTCTCTATAGTCTATATTTAAATCAGTTGAGTTTGTTGTACTAAGTTCAACCAAACATATCTGATTTTTATTACTTCAATTTTTATCCTTCATTAACTTTTTCGGTTTATATATGCATTTTTTATTTTTTGGCGTCTTAAGATTGCAAAAACTTTTTATTTTTTGGCGTCTTAATGGGTTATACACTTATACGGAATAGGACAAAGTTTAAGTACTCCGTCTAATTTTGATGTTTGATGATATTATATTCATTTTTATTAATGTTGATAGCTCTATCCATGAATTTTTTTTACACATATTTTTATTTTTGATCGATTTCTATCTTATAAGCATTTTTTTTTTTTTTTTTTTACGCTTCTTATATTCATATTTTTAGTATTAATAATTTATTTCTATTTTTCATCCAGTCTTTTTATTTTACTAAATAATTGGCTATTATAAATTTATGATCAAATTACTTTCTTTTTCACTGTTATTTTTTTTGTTTTATTGGAAGTAAATTGTATTTATTCAAATTACTGAATACTTAACATTTATTTTTATTATATTAATGTTTTTTTGTTTAGTATATACATTAAATTGATGGACTTAATTATTATTATTTTACATTATAGTTTATGTATGTTCAGATTTTATAATATAGGTCGACAGACTTAATTAACGAATTTACTACTCCTATACGGCTATACCTGTCAAGACTTGACCTGACTCGTAAACCCGACCTGGTATTAAAGGTCAAAGACCCGTCCGCTTATCTTGACTCGCAACCCAATTGTTCAAAACCGACCCATTGGTCAATCAAAAGTAAGAATCCGTTTATCAAATTAATAAAATGGAGTATGCTTCATATTATTAGGGGCAGACTTGTTTGAGAGGTACAATTTGTCTTCGAAGAAGCTTAATTTGGTCCATATAGCTCCCTTAGAATCCATATAAATTACGCAGCTTGCTTACTAACCCTATATTCCGTATGATTTACTATCACTCTCCTATTGATTGCCTCTCACCTTCCGCCGCCCCCAACAGTCCCTCTCACTTCCTTCTCAGTTCTCAGTACAAAAAGCACAATAGTTCATTCTACTTTAATTTTACTCCTTTATCTCATTTTCCTTCTTATTCTAATTTTCCTTAACATCACATAAACAATATGCATCCTATCAAATTTTACTAATTTCTTAGTTTAGATTTGTCATCAGAGCTCTTATTCAGGGTGGCAATCAAAGGCGTATGTCTTACAAATTATTTATCTTTTTACTTTTTAACACTGTATATTTGATTATTCATAAGTATAAAATTCATCCCTGAATAATTTCTCGAACAAAATTATTTATGTTTTCTATGATTTTTTTCATTTGTTATTTGTCTTTTTACTTTTTAACATTGTACTAGTTTTACACCCGTGCAAAAATGCACGGGTTAGTTTTTAGAAATTTTGACATTTTAAAAAAGTTCAATTGTTTGGTGTATAATTTGACATGAGATTTTCAAATAATAGTTGAGGAATACGGTTGTAAATTACATGATTGCTATGTTTTTTGTGCGGATACGTATTTGCATTGTTAATAGTCTGCACAACCGTAATTTACAATCATGTAAAATTTTGAATTAGAGTTGCCCTACCATTACCTTATAACCCTGACTAATAACTGATGTTATAAGGCGTTTGAACCCCCTAAAATTTTTCGCCCCCCCCTAAATTGAAATCCTGGCTTCGCCACTATTTGCATATTTGTATTTGTAAATATCTTAAAAGTAAGCTTTTAGTCGATCCGTAGTATATTGGTACTTTACTGGTAATAAGGTATTATATCAGGGTGACAACGGCTTATTAGTATTTAAAATACGTTTCGTATATTGGAAAAAAAAAACATACATCTAATATACTACATCACACCTAATATAACTAAGCTTATGTATATTTCTCTGAACTTTTTAAAGATTATAAGTTACATTTTAATTTTTTTACATCAAAACGTAACTGAGTGTATATGTAATATTTTTGAGTTATATTGAAATATTTTGAGCTTAATGTTTAAGTAAACGAACTCAGAAAGTATTACTTAGCTTAACTGAGCTTAATTGTTCCATAAAATACTATTTAGGTATAACACGACAACAACAACAATAATAACAACTATCAGCAAAAAAATATAATCATTTATATTATTTAACATATACTACTTTCAATCTAATCAATTTTGCCTACTTAACTTTTTGGAGGCCAATCTTTACAAACTTTGACCATAATTAGAAAGGTTATAGAAGCATTATTTTTCTTTGAAAACATTATATTTGTTTAATCACCGAGATTTTAATTGTAGTTTGATAACTACATGTTTTAAAAAAAAAATCAGTTTGTATAGTAATATAATTTAAGAATGTTGCGTGACAATGACGCTGCCATTTTGTGTGTCTTTTTTAATATAGGACACTTAATTATAACAAATTGTTTTATATATGTTTAGTTTTACCAATAGGTCTTTCTTAAAACGAATATTAATCAAAAAACAAAACGGGTCAAATAATACCCAACTTGCATAAATGGGACAAAGCTTTTATTAATCTCAATGAATTATATTTTTATTCTTTATGATACTTAACCTGTCTTAAAATTAAGACGGATTTGACCGTCATAATGTAAATTTGTGATCTTTTACCAACCTATTAAACTTATACGACCAATTGTCATTTATCACAAGTTCAGAACGTTCCGCATCTCTACCCACATCACACGGTATTCTTTTACACACATGTACATAATTATAGATCCCGTCAGCATTTAGCATAATGAATTCAGATTAAATAATTTAATCGAATACATGAATCAATAATTTAATATAAGATCTCATACGATGTTTTAACTATTAATTTCACGTACAAAAAAAGTTGCATTTATGTTGTTTATGAAAATGAAAAAAAAAAATCAATAGATACATTGTACAAATGTACAATATATATATGTGGCAAATATGGAAACAAACACTACCATATTGGACGTTTTCTTTTTGAGGGTCCCATTATTGAAAAAATGAATATGCAATGTTGATGACGTGGGTTAATAAGGAGGGAGTAAATGTTTCTGTTTTAATAACAGTAGGATATTTGGTTTTTTTTCATAAGTATATAAGTCGAATAATTTCTCAAACAAAATTATTTCTGTTTTCTATGATATTTTTCATTTTTTTTATATTAATGATATTTCTCCTTATTATAAATTTATAATATATGGTTTGAAAATGTATAGTATATTAATTTAAAGGAGATGCATGTTTGGAGTAAACTTCAGGAGTAATTATATCTGATGAAGAACGTGGGAAGCCTACCTCATCAATAAAAAAAAGTTACTTTTTCAAAATTTGTATTTTCTTTTTGTATATTATTTCTGGAATAGAAATTTTTGAATTATTTTTATTTTTGAATAAATTAATTTTTTGATTGTGTATGGACTGAAATATTTATGAGATGTAAAATTTCATATTGTGGGAATTGTAATATTATTTCTGGAATATAAAATTTCAAATCATTTTTATTTTTGTATATTATTTCTGGATTATAAAATATCTACTCCTTTTTTTTTTATGAATGTAATTTTAAAAAATTTTGACTTAAATTTTATTTATATTTATATAATTAAGTCATATTATATAACTCCAATAAAGAATGTAGGGTATGTAGAATAGTTGGAGAGTGTTAGAGAGAGTAATTAAATAGAGAGAGCATGAAAGAGAGTAATTAAATGGTGTGGAATTTTTGTGGGTCCTACTTGCTAAGAAAAAGGAGAAAAAGCGGAGTTTTTTTCCAGCCAATAGGAGGGCTGGAAAAAACTCCCCTTTTATATATAGGGGTGATATGTGAGAAATATTTTATTGAAAAGGGAAGAACACCCTAAATTAGAGGGAGTATTAAAGATTCTCTACCAGCATAAATAGTGTCAAAAGGTCAGTATAACAAAGGCATACACAATTACACGAGTATGGATCATCTCCATTTCTTATAATTCCCTCTCACAACACAATATTATATCATTGTTTTCATTTTACTTGCTTTTACCTTTATTTTTTTATGATAAAGTTTGATCCGTTAAATCGCTGCAAGAAGAAATCTCGACCGTTTATAAGAATCGGTCTCTCAATGAAGAGAATCCTAATTGTAATTACACAACCACAAAACAAGCAATAAGTAACGAAAAGGAGTTTATATGGTTTCCGAGATAACACAAAAAAATGATGTGTTGAAATAAAGAACTAACTTGGAGATAACAGGCAGAGGAAGGATATAAAGTAAATGCCTCTTGACCATTGACTCAGCAGTTGTTGGTATCATCTTTTGTAATCCTCCTGATGTCCCTGAGCTTTTTTTTACTCCACATCAACAATCCAACTTTCTTGTTAGTATTCACCCAAATGAATTTAACTAGTCACTTCGTCTCAATAATTTGTTTACGAGTATCTTTCTTATTCTTTACGAGTGGTATTTTTAAGGTTATTGCTTAATATTTGAAAGAATTCGAGAAAATAATAAAATTATTGAATGTATCTAAGAATTAGGGGTGTCTAAGGCCCCGAGCAACCACGGGCCGCGACACTAGCCCTCCGGTTTTGGCCACCGAATTTACAAGCTTTATAAATGAAATTTAATACAAATCTATACGTATTGTAGACTTGTACATTCATATTTGGGACCTCATTTTTTTGTGTTGCACCGGGCCTCAATTTACTTTAAGACGCCCTTGGGGTGGTCAAAACTTCAGGTCGACCTGGCCTGCACGGATCCGACGTTCCCCTCGAGTCTCTTACTTGGCCGTGTGACCCGTGTCTGGCCTGTAAAAAAAACTAGGACGAGGCCGAGCAAATCTAACCCTATAACCGAATGGTGTTAGAAACTTCTATGAGGAGTTTTTTTCACTAAGGTCATTGTACTCCAGACAGGCAAAGATTGACGTTAAAGATAACTCTTACCGGCGGGTTCCTGACATCACTTATATAAACTTCGGCGCTGGATAGTAACGGCGCTTATGCGGATAGACGGGGTAAGGGGACGATGGGCCAGGTCGAGGCACGCCGATGTGACTGACTGATAGGTATACCGGTAACAAAATTAACACCACCTTCGACCTTATCCTGGGCCGGTTTCGGGTCCACCCGTGTTGATCCGCCCCTACCTCGGGACGATTTCGGGTCGGTATAGCCAAGTCGGGCCCACCCCACCCTGGTCTGAATGTTTGACCACCCTCCACCCCTACCAAGAATGCATGTTGATAAGAATATGTAAGGGGATATTTATACAACTTCATAACATAACCTTCATGGTACTCTAAAGGTCATCATTGATGACCAATACTTAATACCAGCAATTAACCATTGCTATACTTATTAACCCTATTACATGTCGACATGTCGTTATGTAGGTACAACTAAATTCGCACAAAAAGTATGCATGACTATTATCGTATGAATTGAGTATAAAATAGCTTTTACTATTTTTCATAATTTTAACTAGTCATACAAATATAAAATATACTCCTTTCGTTAAAATTAGATGTTTGCCCTTTTTTAATATTTGTGAGAGTATTTTAATCAAATGCAAACAAATGATTGAGAGAGATGGAGTATATATATAGGACGATTGTTTTTAATAGTCTTGATATTACATACGTCTGCATGAAAGCTTTTACTTCGTATTAATTTTGATACTCTTATTATGAACAATTTTGTACATTTGTCACGAAAAGCAAACGTAAATTACTCAACGTGATAAAGTAAGTAATAGAAAAGGTACGTACCTACGAAAAAATTCAGTAATACGATGAGCACAAAGGATAGGAGACGTATCACCATTAGCGATACGTAGGATGTCCGGTTTCAAGTCTTCATAGGACACAATAGGTACCTTAGATTTGAAGGTCTCCTTATCTTTAGGACACCCATGTCGTTTCAAGTATTCTACCTCTGCGTTTTGGCTAAGTATCTCCGCCAACACATTGTCTTGTTCTTCGGCGCATTTGCTCGTCACTTCTTCTATGAAATTCAGCAATGCCGTTGGATTCGCGTTGGTTACGAGATCAACTTCTCGTCTCCCCATTATTTAAAATACAAATTAAAATAGTTATAGAAAAACCAAAATGAACTGAAGTGAATTTGATAAATGTGTTTAAGCTAAGGGTATTTTAGACGGTCTTACTTTGATAGCTTTTATAAGAAAAACGCGGGTGAGAGACTAAGAGGTGATTGATTAATTTAAAATTGTTTGTTGGCTAACGAATATACTCGTATATATGAGAGAAACGAAAAAAAATACATTTCCTCCTTTTAATCAAAATCAATCACTCCCAAGTCCAGCCTAACAAAGATTTGAAGGATCACAAATTCTCATTTCATATGGAATAGTCCGTTCGAAGCCTTCATACAGTCTATATGTAACCATTTTACAGTGATGTAGGTCACATTTTTTGTGTGTAAATGTGACCATTTATATCTGACCAGAAAATGGTCACATATAGGCCGTCTGAAGGCTTTAGACGGAATTGCCCGTGTGAAATGAGACCTGCGGTTGAACGATAAAATTCATGCCTATTCCTGTTAATTTCCTCTTCCGTCTTTTTAACATGCTCCCAAAATTTGAAACCGAGTTATGAATATTTTAATACTGTAATTACTCATTTTCGCTATCAAACTTATATAGTTCATTACTTTAATTTTCATTTTTAGTATATTCCAAATTAATTATCGGGTTTTTAAATATCATAGAAAACCACACTTATAAACATTAACATTTTATTTCTACAAAAATCACAATCATAACACGCCATATATAACTTTATGACGGAGAAATGTCACTATTTTCTGATAAAATATGCATTATCTGACAGGTAAGAATTTATCGATGGTTACTTGTTACTCATAAAATGGTCAAAGCCGTGACTATTCATGACTCGTCAAAAGGGAGATAAATTATTCTTTTTCACTCATTTTAAAAGATGAAATAGAGTATAAATCTAGTTTTCGTTAACTTCATAAAAAATAAAACATGATCTTTGACCACTACCTTCCACATTATTTTTTTTTTTTATGGGATCTTCCTTCTCACATTTTTATGATGGAATCTTCCTTCCCACATTATTATTAGTAACATTATATTCCCACTTCCTTGACCTTACTAGTTCTCACGTTGTTATTAGTAAGAGCAGGGTACTTCAAATAAAATAAACTAGTTTTAAATCCCGTGCAAATTGCACGGGTATGTTGTTTCAAACTTTCGTTATTAAAAATTAAAGTTGTAAAGTTATGAATTTATATTTAAGATTTTAAATTTGAATTATAAATGTCGATAGCAATTAGCATAAATGATGCTAGCTTTAGGGTATATCACCCGAGTTGTTGTTGTAGTACAATATTTTCACTAGTTAGCTAAATTTGAGTTTCTACTTTTTCTTGTTACTTCATATACTTCATTAAAACTCGGTTTGAATAATTGTCAACCCGTGCAAATTGTTTAGCATGTTTCAGTTAGTTAAACTTGTCCATGCTTTGAAAATCTTTGCGTTGTACAAAATGAAAATTTTAATCCGTGCATAATTAAAATGGAAATTTTGACCCCATTTGAATAGTTGCAAACCCGGCTCGTGCAAATGGTGACACCAAAACCCGTGCATGTTTTTAAAGAGTATTCAATAAGTAATTAAATTAATTGACAAACAAACTGACCATATTTTTTACAAAGTGGCGTATTGGGTCGAAGTTACTCCAATGAAAGGGTATACAATAAAAGTCCATATACTGATATACATTGTAGCTATTGGCCCGTAAAATCATCCTAAACAAACCCTATAACCTAAATTATCATTTAAGATGGACATTATTCGTCTTAAATTTAAGACGGTTCAAAAAACATACAAATCATCCCACTTATTGTCTGAAAAAAATATCAAAACTTATATTTCTATAACCACCATATGATATGATTTAACCCGTCTTAAACTCAAGACAGATAGTATTCGTTCCCTTAGTGACCCTATAATAGTATTCACTAGATTTCATGCCCGTGCGATGCACGGGTTTACGTTAATGTCGTTTTCATAATTTTCCTATAACAGTTAGCGTATAAAAATAAATTTTTGAAGTTTTAAGACTATAATAAAATATACTCCGTAAGTTTTTAAAAAATAATATTGATATATTGATTCAACTTATTCTATTTTAAACATATGTTACCAACCTTGTCGGGACTCAAGTTATATTTGATCTATATTATGACTCGAAAAATGATTCAAAGTACCTAAGAATTAAGCTATCTAAGACAATGTTTAAGAAACTCAAAAGATTTTAGGTTGATCACCGCATCTTATGCTAATTGTTTGATATAGGGCAATTCTACTATTTATAGTTATTAGTATATTCACCACACATACATTATTTTTCAATGTGGGATATATAACATACTAAGAATTACACAAAGTATATGCAAATAATATGATATTCTATACTGTAATGATAGCATTTTTTTCTACCACGAATCTAATTATATTATTTTCATAATTAATACAAAATTTTAAGAGCTCTCTAAAACAATACTCTCTTCATCTTAATCATTTGTTTGCCTTTGACTAAAATAAACCTAAAAAAGGCAAACAAATGACCGGGACGAAGGGAGTATTTGAGAGACTTAAATGACTTTGGGTTCATCTCTAAGTTTCAAGGACGACTCTTAGTTATAATCGCGTGATCATCCCAGCTTATGATATTTCTCCGATGTGGGACAATTCTTCTATTTATACATAGTATATTCACCACACTTGATTACTTTAATTTTTAATGTGAGACAAATAACAAATTTGGTAGTTACCATTAAAATTATTGTATACGATACTTTCTAAATTAATTTTGATGATGTAAATTTCATTAAGGTAGAAATAATAATACAAACTTTTAAGATCTCTGAAAGATAATACTTGAGAGATTCAAAAGATTTTGAGTGAATATCTAAGTTGAAAGATGACTTATTTTCACAATATTTTTTGTTAATTGAATGTACAAAATTTTATATACAAATTATAAACACCACTTAAATATAATATAGGAAATGTATATTGAGATAAATAAAATAATTTTCACTTTATTTTTTAATGATATTTTCCTAAATTAATTTTTGATGATGTAAGTTTCACTAATGTGAATACAAATTTTTAAGAGCTCTCTAAGATAGTATTTAAGAGACTCAAAAGATTATGGGTTGATATCTAAGTTCCAAGAATGAATCTTATTTATAATTATAGGATCACCCTAGCTTATGATATTTTTATGATGTGGGACAATATACTATTTATACGTAATATTTTTACCAGACTTGTATTATATTTCAATGTGGGACAAATAACTTATTAAGTAGTACACCATAAAAATTATTACTTATATAGGATACTTTCCTAAATTTTCTAAATTAAGTTTGATGATGTAAATATCACTATTGTGGAATTAATAATACAAAATTTTAAAGGTTCATTAAACAATACTTAAGAGACTAAATGACTCCTATTTATAATCATACTTATTAGTATATATATTTTCCACAAATACATTATTTTTCAATGTGAGACTAATAACACATTAAGTAGTTTATCATCAAAATTATTATTTATGATAATTTTCTAAATTAATTTTTAATAATGTAAATTTAACTACTGTGACTATTATAATTCCATTTGGAGCTATCAAAAACAATGATTAAGAGACTTAAAAAATTGTAGGTTTATACCTAAGTTCAAGGATGACTCATATCTATAATCATAAGATCACCCTATGTTATAATAATTTTTCAATGTGGGACAATTTACAATTTATAAGTAATATATTCACCACACATACATTATTCTTAAATGTGGGACTAATAACAAACTAAGTAGTACACCATCTTTTTTCATATAATATTTATTTCTTAACTGTTACTAAACTGTTATATTAATATTAGAATAATAAAAAAATATTTTAAATGTCATTTATTAAATTTTTAAAGTCATTTATTAACATAATATAAAAAAATATTTTAAAAGCTCGTGCGATGATCATATTTATGATCACTCCACTTTATGATAATTTTTTAATGTGAGACAAATTTTGATATTTATACGTAGTATATATTCACGAGGCACGATATCTACATTGTTTTTTTTCAATGTGGAACAAATAACACATTAAATAGTTTACCATCAAAATTATTATTTATGATATTTTTCTAAATTAATTTTTAATGATGTAAATTTCACTATAGTGAAAATTATAATACAAATTTTTAGAGTTTTGTAAGACAATATGTAAGAGGCTCAAAATATTTTGGGTTGAAACTTTAGTTCCAAATATGATTCCTATTTGTAATCATAAGATCACCCATCTTATGATCGATAATTTTCTGATGTGAGACAATTCTACTATTTATAGGTAATATATTCACCACATTTACATTATTTTTCAATGTAGGACATATAATATATTAAAAATTACACCAAATATGTCCAAATAATATGAGTTTTTATACTTTGCAGGGTTTTTTTTCACCACAAATCTAATTATATTATCTTCATAATTTTTTTTTTACAATACTTACATTTTTTTAATAATTCATATATTTAATCATAAGATCACCCATCTTATGATGTTAATTTTATGATGTGGGACAATTTTACTATTTATACATAGTATATTCATCACATCTATGAACTTTTAAGAGATCTCTAAGACAAT
This sequence comes from Heliosperma pusillum, assembly GCA_022085475.1. Taxonomy (NCBI): domain Eukaryota; kingdom Viridiplantae; phylum Streptophyta; class Magnoliopsida; order Caryophyllales; family Caryophyllaceae; genus Heliosperma; species Heliosperma pusillum. The sequence continues at coordinate 120,788 of JAIUZE010066185.1, forward strand.
ATTTAAGAGATTCAATAATTTTGGGTTGATACATAAAGTTTAAGGATGACTTCTATTTATAATCATAGGATTACCCACTTTATTATTTTTCCAATGTGGGACAATTCTACTATTTATATGTAATAGTTTTAGCACATCTACATTATTTTCCAATGTGGGACAAATAATAGTTATGAATTTATTTTTATTTAAAGAGTTTCTAAAAAGTTGAAAAGTTGATAATATTATTAGGAAAATAATTAATTTAAAAAATATAATAAAAATCTAAGAGTTCAACCATAACTTGGAAAGTATATGTATGAATATAATGTTAAAAAGTTGATAATATTATTAGGAAAATAATTAATTTAAAAAATATAATAAAAATCTAAGAGTTCAACCATAACTTGGAAAGTATATGTATGAATATAATGTTAAAAAGTTGATAATATTATTAGGAAAATAATTAATTTAAAAAATATAATAAAAATCTAAGAGTTCAACCATAACTTGAAAAGTATATGTATGAATTTATTTTTTATTTTAAGAGTTCCTATAAAGGGGGAACCACTCACGTGCCTCGAAAAAAGCCTCTTATATATATATATATTGATTTAAACACTCGAAAACCAACCCCACCAATTATCACCATTTAAAAAGTTGTTAGTTTCCAAAAGGCCAAAATATCTAATTTTTTTTTTTATAAATCAAATATAAGCCAATTTGCATACCAGTATCATCTTTATCTCTATCTTTCCATAAATATATTGTCGTATGTACATGATTTATATATAGATTTATGTAATTATATCAAATATATTTTTCATGGGCTCAAATATGTTGTTAAGGTTTCTATTTGTAGCCGAGTAGCAATTATTGTATATTTTTTATTTGTCATATATGTTTTGCATGTGCTCAATATAATTTTTAGGAAAAAACGTCTCAACAATTTTTCTTTTTTTGCAAATTCTGATTTTTTTTAATTATCAAGTTCAATATAAAGACTGTAAATTATACGGAGTAGTATTTATATAATCATGTAATTTTTCTAAATTATAAATTCATGTAAATAGTTTAGAAATTGTTTCGAAATAAATGTAAAATTTGCATGTAATTTGTCTTTATTGAGTAGTATGTGGTGTTTTTATTCATGTAATATAAGTTTTCAAGTAATTAATTCCCAAAAAAATGTTGGTTTTTCCACTTCCTACTTTTATGGTGAGCTTGCAACATAGGATTTGGGGTTGTTGCTTTAATAAAGTAGGATCACAAATTCCCATTTCAGACAGTAATTATCCATTTTAAGCTAAAGACGGGTCAAATATATACTAAATTATCCTACTTGTTACCTAGAAAATACCAAAAATTTTGTCTTTATTACTCTCATGTGTTACTATTTGACCCGTTGCTTACTTCTCACATTATTACTAGTTTTAAACCCGTGCAGAATTGCACGGGTATTTTTTAAAGATTTTGTTATAATATTTTAATCCTAGATAACCATAACAAAAAGTTAATATTTTACTTAAAAATATAATAAAGATAACTTTAATGTATCAAATATTTAAATGAGCAAACTAATAGAATATGATTTTGTAACATAATTTTCAATGTACGAACAAAAATCAATGAAATTTCAAATTTCACCATCGCAGATTAAATCCTTATAATTTCTCACTTGTCGCCAAAACTGTATAAATATTTACATGTCGCACTACTATGATAGATATGTCTAATTTGCGCAAACATGTGGAGCTTGGGTGGTACTCGTTTATATCCACCCTCCATAATACATTGACGTCTCTTCATATAATACTCGTTGTGTATCGGTGTTTTGTGTATCTTTTTCATTTTTGGGTTTCTAATTCAATTGTTTATCTTTTATATATGAAAGTCTTTTGATGTGTAATTTAATAATTCAATGTAATTATTTTTCAGTTGTCATCCACAAATAGTGTCTTCCCTATTTCTTGGTCCTAGATGGAGGGAGTAGTTGTCATCCAATGTAATTTAATAATCCAATGTAATTATTTTTCATTTTTCAGTTGTCATCCACAGATTTTTTTTGTCGTGTCCAAGTATCCAACATTTATCCCACTCGTGAATGTTCAATTCTTGGTTGATCCAAGTATCAAAGATGTACATTAAAAGAAAAACACAGATTGTCATTTGTAAGTTGTGATGGGGCGATCCCTCGCAAATCTAAGACGGGTTAACGCTCCTCACAAAAAGCAAGTGGGGATAAATGGAGCTCCTTACTTGCCTGTCCCCCAAGCTCTTTGTAAAGTGAGTTCGACCCGTCTTAAGCTTGCGACAGATCGTCCCGTTGCAAATAAGACTTGCAGAAAGAAAAATATATAAATTCAATTATGCCTTTTAAAAAGAATCCAATTTGGAGAAAAATTTGCCTCCCACGAATATTTGAATTTATATCAGAAAAAAAAAATAGTGTACAACAAAGCCCAACCCAACCGCTATTATGAATCTCAATCAAAAATATCTACCCCAAATATGAAGAAGTAGAAGATAAAACCCCTATATTTGAGCTCGTATCTCCGTCCCCCTCTATCAATTCCTCTTCTTCATTTTTCCCTTCCATCATTTCCAATTAAAATCCCATCCCCTCTAGTTTGATCTTTATTTTCAAAATTTCATACTCCAATATACGGAGTATACATTTGGAGTAATTTTGACACTTAAACTAACACATTTACAAAAAAAAAAGGCAAATATTTGCATATTAGTTGTTTAAACTCATTTTTTATTTTGTTTTCTGCATCTGAACAATTTGATATATGAGCTACATAGCTAATTTGGTAAGTACTTCAAGACTAAATTATCAAATGATATTTCTTTTTTTATTTTTAAGTTATACTCCGTATATAGTAATTTTTCATGTTGATCTTTTAATCGAATATATAGATGATTTATGTAGAAAATAAAAATGTACTCTTATTCAGATTTTTTTTTTACTTCTATATGATTTTTCTAAAAAAAATATATTTCCCTAATTATATTTGTATTTATGTGACCCCTTATATTTTTTGATATTTGATTTTTTTTTATAAAATTAATTTCTAAGTGATTTATTTTCTAGTAATAATCCTAATTTTTTTTTCCCAAATCGCTTGATTTTTTGTTCATTACCTAACTTTATGTGACAAACAATTCTATTAAATTTTTTCATACTGTTAATTGTTAATGTATGGTTTTATATGAGAACAATTATGAAAGAGAGTAAATAAATATATTGCAAAAGATGTGGGATCCATTATTTTTTTTTGCTTCCATATTTTCACCAACCAATAGAATGTCTTCAAATGTTTGTGGATTAGTATAAAGTAGATTAAGAGCATACTCTAATGAGTACTAAACTGAAATATAAGGGAAAAAAAACATAGCACGATATACTCACAATTATTATTATTATATTATTAGGAGCATAATAACTACGAAGTGCTACATTAAAAAAATGTTGATATACCCACTATGAAAGCATGACTTAGCCTCCATTATCGTTCTTGTAATGAAGCTCTAGTAGTTTAGACAGAAACATGGAGTAAATAAGTCTACCATTATTAATTGTAATATTTGTGAATGAATAATTACATATGATTATGTTTTCTACTATATATACAAAGGTAGTTACAGCTATAACAGTCTAACTAATACTCCGTACAACAGTACACAACAGCTATCCGTGTGCATCTCGTTGATTGGTCTAGCTTGCGAGTCACAATTGCCTTTATTTCCACATTCCCCCCCTCAAGCTCGACTTGTTTGTGAATCTCGTACCTAGCCTTCCACCTTCGTAATAGAAATTCATGTTATTGTCTTCCGAATGGCTTAGTCGTGAGGTCTGCAGCCAATTGCAGACCTGACCTTACATGCCTTGTAATCAGCACGCCCTCTTGTATCCTTTCCCTTACATAATGACGGTCAATGTCCAAATGTTTAGTCCTTTCATAGAAAACGGGATTTCATGTGACACATAATGAAAAACTGCACACAAAATTGCATCAAGTAGCTGCATTTGTTTTGCATTCATCTCAGTGTTTGAAGACTTAAAGATCACTCAAATTACCTGAAGTCCTAAAATAAATAACCATTGAGCCAGTGACGTTTAAAAGTTACGGAGTAAAACATAGAGAGCTACTCACTTAGAGCGGTCCAACATTTGTTACCCAGTCGATCTCCATCATTCCCCTCAACAACTTTGTGAAGATGAAGCAAATTACTATCATCCGTAGCAGAAATCTCTTCACCCTGAGTTGGGATTAGCTGAAATCAAGAGGTAGAAAACATCATTTTCATTACTCTGAGTTGAGTAATAAAGCGATGAAACGACAAAAAGTTGGAATACCGACTTTGCCTGAACAGCGCATTTAAAACAGCATTACAAGTAAAATTGGTGGGACGACAATTAGAATAAACAGAATGACATCTATGAATGTTGAAGTAAAAATGTACTTTTAAAGTAAGCAGAATAAACTGCCTACGCTTCATATTATATATACAACTTCCTTCAAGTCACCAAATGTCTACCACTTTAAGTAAAGACCACAAAAGCGACAGCATTGACTTTAAACAAAAAGGATATTTACCAGATAATACCATTTTTAGCGTGACACAGCTCAGAGCAGTTCAACGAGTTCACATTGCCATTCAATTTAAGACTGAAAAGCAAGTGTCTTTCTAAATTATCTGTAACACATACGCCTTCATCCAGAGACGCTATATCCATGATACAATCAACACTGAGCAGCCACTTCTACCCTGTTTGCTCTTCTATATGCTTACCAGTGTGCAGTTTATCCAGGATTCTCCAAGTAACAGCATCTGGAGACATCCCATTTTTTCTCAACTCTCCAATAATCTCATAAGCATATTTCTTAGAACCCAGCTTACAAGCAGCATCAATCAAGATGTTATAATTGTAAATATTTGGAGAAACCCCGCAATCTACTAGCTCATACAAGAAGTGGCAAGCCTCATCCAACTGACCTGATCGGGAAAGACCCTTTAAGACGGAGGCATAAACAAAATCGTCATGAACTCTAGAGGGCCATACAACTTCCTCCCAAAATCTTTTCGCCTCATCTAAACGAGCCGCTTCACATAGTCCATCAATAATTATAGTATATGTGGTGCTATCGGCATTAATACCCTGAGTTACCATCGTTCTGTAAATCTCTATCGCCTCATTAGCCTTATCAAGCTTAAACAATCCACGAATAACAGCATTATAAGTGACAACATTAGGCTTAAGACATCTTTCTGGCATTTTTTCATGCAGCAAAACAAGAGCCTCCTGCACTTGTCCGGCATTTAACAAGCCACCAATTACAATCGTGAAAGTTACTGTATCAGGTTCAGAAAATTTGCCCATAGCCATGTCATTAAATACTTTCAATGCATCTTGAATCCTTCTCATTTTACATAATCCATTTAACACTGTATTAAGGGTGATAACATCAGGCTTACATTGAGTCTGCAGCATCAAAACCAATGTGTTTAAAAGCTCTGTTGCATTATTTATCAAACAAAGAGCCCTAAGATATATATTATATACTCTAGTTTGGTCAACAACTTTTAGCTTGAGGATGTATTCAAGAATCTCTTTTGCCTTATGTACATCACCTTCCTGACAAAGGGCTTCGATCAAAATTTTGTAAGTGTATTCAGACGGAATGAAGCCAAATGTAATTCCCTCTTGAAACAATTGAAATGCCCTCATGCATCCACCATCCTTGCTTAACCCATGAATGATGGAATTATAAGATGCCAAGCTTGGTGTAAATCCTCTCCTTCTCATTATATACACTATCCTTGAAGCACCATGATACATACCAGCTTTGCATAATGAATCTACCATTTGAGAATATGCAAAATCATGACAAATGCTATTCCCTTGAGGCATTTCCTCAGCAATTCGGAACACTTCATGGAAGAAACCTTCCCTACTCAAACTGTCGACAAGA
>JAIUZE010066186.1:0-72500 GCA_022085475.1 Heliosperma pusillum
TCTCAACATTATAGTACAAGTAATATCTCGTGATTATGATGGACTAAAGATAGAATTTACAGAAATTTATCGACCAGGAATTCTAAAAGTCGAATTAGCCAAGAGGTTGGCTTATCAATTTACAGAAATTGAGTCTTGGGATCATTTATATAATTCTTGAGGGAGGTCAATTGTATAAATGCACGAGTCATCGCATTAAACAGTTTTGCATTAGACTTAAATTTAAAACGATGAATACTTATCATATTTATTTTCTTTTTCACAGTTTTTGAATTCGTTATATACAGATATAACTGCTCATAACAAATGGCTGGCCATACTGATGACCCAATGCCAAGTGCCACGCTCGGACGTGAGTCCTGGCTTAAGATTTTCATGGACAATATGAATCAGTCAACGCGACTGAAGAATAACGGGTCCAACTTTGCGGACTGGGAGGCGGCATTACGGAATGCTGTCATTGCTGACGGTAAGCTCGAGTACTTGACTAAGCCACTACCGCCAAACCCAGGCCCCAATGCAGAAGCAAATGAATCACTTGCGTATATTGATTCTGAAGGTAGGCGGGCGGGTGCGATAAAGAACTACTCATTTTTCACTGGAATCAAATTTGCAAAGGCGATTCATTGCCCATGGTTGCGAATAAATTTTCACCACGATCTCAAAGAGTCTCGAAAGCTCCGAGGATCGTTAGCTATGAGCATACCTGTCGCTTCTTTTAGGCGAAACTCCAGAAGGGCCAAGCGGTTAGCCCACACATTCTTGATATGATTGAGAATGTCGAGAAACTGGAGGCACTTGGTTGCAAAATCGATGAGAAGATCGTCATTGACCGCGTTCTTCATTCACTTCATGATGGTTTTGCCCTTTTCAGGGCAAATTATTATATGAATGATATGAAGAAGAGTCTTCATCAGCTCCACTCACTCCTCGTACAGACAGAGAGTGATCTGAAATTGAGTGGGAGTCTGAAAAAGGACGTTCTCATGATTGAAAACAAGGGCAAAGGTAAGGGCAAGGCTCAGGCCAACCTAGCTGTAGGGAAGCCGAAATTCAAAAGGCCAGGGCAAGGCAAGAGTGGGCCTGGTGAGACTAGCGGTAGCTCACAAGGCAAGACAAAGAGCGATGAACGTAACGTGGAGTGCCACCATTGCCACAAGCTTGGGCATTGGAAGAGGAACTGCCCCGTGTACCGTGAGGACATAAAAGCAGGCCACGTCTCTCCTGTTGGTATGTCTTCTTCTTTTATTCATATGATTGAGATTAACCATGCAAATTTCGGAACTTGGGTATTAGATACTGGTTGTGGTTCTCATCTGTGTAATCATTTGCAGGGCCTAAGAAACATCACAACTCTCGCAAGGGGTGATGTGGACCTGCGAGTAGGGAATGGAGCAAGAGTTACTGCCGTTTCAGTGGGAACATATGTAATCCAACTCCCGAGTGGATTTGAGTTATTTCTGAATAACTGTTACTATGTACCCAGTTTATCTAAAAATATTATTTCTGTTTCTGTACTTGATAAGGACGGTTTTTCGTTTGTAACAAAGGATAATAGCTGTATTTTCTCTTTAAACGAAATGATTTATGGTAAAACAGTTTCCATGAATGGGATTTATGTTTTAGATCAGACCACAGATATAATGCATGTGAGTAGTAAGAAAGCAAAGGTTGGTGACAAAGATCAAACCTATCTATGGCATTGCCGTATGGGACACATAAATGAAAAACGCGTGAAGAAGCTCATTGACAATGGGACTGTCTCCCCATTTGACTATGAATCTTTTGGCACGTGTGAATCATGTCTCATAGGCAAAATGACTCGAATTTCCTTCAAAAGTGTTGGAATGCGCGCTGCTGACCTATTAGGACTCATACATACTGATGTGTGTGGACCTATGTCAATCAACGATAGAGATGGCTATAGATATTTTATCACTTTCACGGACGATTTGAGTAGATATGGATATGTCTACTTAATGAAGCATAAAAGTGAGTCCTTTGAAAAGTTCAAGGAATTCCAGAATAAGGTTGAGAACCAGCTGGATAGAAAGATTAAAGCACTACGTTCAGATCGTGGTGGCGAATATCTTTCGAATGAGTTTGATCAACACCTTAAAGATTGTGGTATTGTACTACAGTTAACTCCACCTGGAACACCACAATTGAATGGTGTGTCCAAACGGAGAAATCGAACATTACTTGATATGGTTCGATCCATGATGAGTCACACGGTTGTGCCTGACGCATTATGGGGATATGCTCTATTGTCGCTGCGTTTAATACTTAACGAAGTCCCGTCTAACGCTGGGTAGACAAGGACTCCATATGAATTATGGAAGGGAACGGTTCCATCGGTCCCTAACTTGTCCTTTATTCGGGTTTGGGGCTGCGAGGCTTATGTCAAGTGGAGGAGGACTGACGATAAGTCGGCCCACGATCGGTCAAGGACATACTTATTGGGTATCCAAAATGGTGTTGGTCTATTACTTTTACTCGCCTTACCGAATCAATCGAGTTTCGGTTGCGCGCTAGTGCGACGTTCTTAGAGAAAGAGTTTCTCGAGAATAGGACAAGTAATGGAACCTTCGATCTGGCGGAGATTCAAGAACCAACAACCGAGCAATCAATGGAGGAAACCGTTCCTTCATCATCGGCTGCGGTCAATATTCCTTTGGAACCTAGGAGGTCGGGTAGACACTCTATTCCTCCAGACAGATACATTGGTATGATCGAGGAGAATGAGAGAGATGACGTTTTACTCCTAGAGAGTAACGAACCCGCTACCTATAAAGGTGCCATGACCTGTTCCGACTCTAAGCTATGGCTTGAAGCCATGCAATCCGAGATGGACTCTATGTATGAGAATGACGTATGGGATCTGGTTGATTTGCCTGATAAGGTTGGCCTCTTCAGTGCAAATGGCTTTACAAGATAAAGCATTCCGTAGGGGGACAATTAGACACCTATAAGGCACGAGTAGTCGCAAAAGGTTTCACTCAAGTGCACGGATTGCATTATGATGAAATTTTTGCACCCGTAGTCATGCTGCGTTCCATTCGGATAATCTTAGCGATTGCCGCTTTTCATGACTAGAAATTTTGGCCGCATGGACGTGAAAACCGCCTTCTTAAATGGTTCTTTGGAGGAGGGTTGTACATGGTACAACCCGAAGTTTCAGTGATCCTAAAATCCTAAGAAGGTATGCAAGATTAAGCGTTCCAATCTATGGACTTAAGCAGGCTTCTCGGAGTTGGAATTCATTCGTTTCGACCAGGTGATAAAAGAGAAGGATTTACCGACGGTCGAGGGAACCATGTTATATATCAAGTTGGAGTGGGAGCAAGATTGTCTTCTATGCTTGAGTTGACGAATACTCTTGATTGGGGGAATGACATACCTCTCTTAACTTCGGTAAAAGTTGGATTAAAGAACCACTTCCAGATGAAAGATCTGGGGCGAGGCACAAAGAATTTTTGGGATCCGTATCTACAGAGATAGATCACGACGGATGTTATCCCTCAGTCAGGAGTCTTATATAGATAAGATTCTTGAGAGGTGCAGCATGACCAACTCCAAGAAGGGGAACCTTCCAATGATTTCTGGGATGCAGTTGAGTAAAGCTCAGGCACCAAAGACATCGGAAGAGGTCGATCGCATGAGTCGGGTTCCTTATGCATCAGCTATAGGATCGATCATGTATGCCATGATATGCACACGTCCAGACGTGGCATATGCATTGAGTATGACGAGTCAGTACCAAGGCAATCCAGGTAAAACACACTGGATGGCTGTTAAGAATATCCTTAAGTACCTACGGAGGACTAAGGATTGAGTATTGACTTATGGAGGTGACACTGAGCTATGTGCAATAGGTTACGCAGATGCTAGCTTCCAAACGGATCGAGATGACTCAAAATCTCAGTCTGGATTCGTTTTTACTCTTAATGGCGCTGCGGTCAGCTGGAAAAGCTCCAAACAAAGTGTTATAGCAGATTCTACGACTGAGTCCGAGTAATATGCTGCTTCAGAGGCTGCGAAGGAAGCTATATGGATGCGTCAATTCTTACAGGGACTAACTGTAGTTCCTAGTTCGGATGACCCGATCACCATCTATTGTGATAATAGTGGTGCCATCTTCCAGGCTAAGGAGCCCAAGTCCAGCAACAAGTCGAGGCATGTACAACGGAAGGCTCACATGATCCGAGATTACGTGGAGCAAAGGGAAATAGTGATAGACAAGATTGCTACGGATGATAACGTCGCAGATCCTCTCACTAAACCATTTGAGATATGATAAACATGAAGGGCACGATATTTCCATGGTAATCAAACGTGTTCCTGAGTTGTATTAGTTGTTTTATATGGATTAGACACATGTATCTTTTTCATAAAACTATCTATGAAATCATCGTTTTGTTTTATATTTTGTTTTTCATGTGGGTTGTACTGACAACATTGAACACCACAAAGTGAAATTGTTAGTGAAACTGAATACATTATATTTGTTTGGTCCGTAATCGTCTTACATGAGCTGATAAAACTCTGCAATTATTCTTGTGAAAGTCGATTTTGATGGGGGTTCAACGACGCCATAAGTAAACAGTTGACTGATCGATCACATTAATATGCGAGTTATAATGATCCTAGCAGGACAAATTTGTGACAATGTGATGGGAGTCTAAATGTTTCGAAAACATTAGGTGGGTGCCGGGTCGTGGATAGGACATCCATAGTGTTCCTAGAGTCGATTCTTTTGACTATCGACTGTCTCTTGAGATAAAGGCAGTTTTTGGGTGACTTTGGTTTCTTTCTCATGGTCGACCGTAACAGGAGGATAAGTAGATTTTCACTGGGTCATTTCATACTGCGCTTGTATCTGCAAGATTCGAGTTGAAGAAAATATCCAACCTTTATCAGCATATGATATTTCTCAGGGCCACTCGAGGAGCTGTAACTGAAATGCATGGCCATGCTCGAATGAAGATTCGTTTATCAGTTAAGTTACTCTCTAGTCGGGGAAAAACCACTCTTGATACTGATCACTTGTAAACTACGACCTTTGTGAATACGGACTTTGCAAATTGGTTTACATTGAGTGGGAGAAATTTATTATGGATATGAGAATCGGTTATCGCACATCCACTTGTACGGACAAGTGGGAGATTGTTGGAGCTAGTGTCCTCCACAGTTAGTGCAATAACATAAATAAATCTCTGTAGTTTCACAGGGTATACTTTGTATAATAATCAGTTGATTAACGTTTATCAATAACGGTTGGCTCGCTAGAAGTTTGACGTTATTGTCATTTTATTATGGCGGTGATCAACTGGTCCCTATAAGTCACACCTATAGGATGTGTCTGAGAGATGTGATTATATGAATAATATAGTCATATTGATGCCTTATACGACTAAAAGGTTAGTCGATGTATTTGACTAAAAGGTTAGTAAAAAATGATGATGATAGACGGATTAAACTGTTAATTCGTAAATTGAATATAAACTGTTATATTTAATTAATGTAAATAATGTTAGCTTAAACGAACTAATCAGTTAATTCGTGATTAAATATAAACCGTTATATTTAATTAAGCAAATGTATTACTCGTAATAATTATTGTAAATGTTGTCAGACATGTATTAATAAATCGACTGCAATAGGGTTGAGTGGACTTATTAATAAGATGACGATATTAGTGACGATAATTATAATAATACAATGGATGTTATTTACTAGGTGTGACCGAAAAATATGAAGCAATAAATGGATATATCTACTTGGTCCAAATCTGTTTGGAAAGAATCCTAATTGCATTCTAATTTTAGGAAAACCTAGCTAGTATGATTAGGAGAGAATAAAAAGAAAAATACCTAGGGTTTTGACAAGAGAGTGACGGCACAAATACAAAACACTAGGGTGATTTTTCTCTCAATTTTTCTCTCTAGATCTATCATCAAACCTCACATAAAATTAGCGGTAATTTTGTATAATCGTTCTAGCACGATTAAGGCATATCAAGGAGCATTTTGGGTGCAACTAGTAGGAGATATCATACTTTTGATATTGTTCTTAAGCCAATTTGCAAGGACCAAAGGTTGATTTTGATCTCTTATTTATATCGTTATTTTCATATATGACTCGTTATTTCGTATCTTATAATTTTGTTATAATCCTGAAATTTAGAGGTGAAATATACGGATATTTTCTCACATCTTGTACACACCTACTATGTGGTATTTCACTGATGATTCGGATCTAAGCATAGTTACGCATTAACTTAGCTTTTGAAGACATCTACATGTCTATCCATGCAACTATAATTGAGCAATTCCAAATAAAACATTTTCTTTGCATAGATTCCATTTAGTTTCATAAGTCTCTTATTTTAGAAAATCGAATTTTTAAAACTTCTAGGTGCTTCCACTTCATAGATCATAATCTTATTATACAAGAACATTTTCTTTTGGTCTCATCACTAGTCTAAGGATTCACCTAAGAACTCTTTCTTTTGGTCTCCTCACTAGTCTTGAGTCTAACCTAAGAACATTTTCTTTTAATTTCCTCACTAGTTTTACGTTGTGACTTATTTTCTCCCACTCTAACTTTAGAAAAAATACAACTATTTTCTTTAAAGATAGCCTTATGAGCCACAAACAATTTTGTACTCATACTCTTTAGGGAGGTAGAAGTATTGATACGGCTATCGCGACCCTATCAAAGATAAAACCTAACGGTCTCAACAAATGCAGTAGAGGCAGTCGGGTATCGAATCCACAGGGAGAAGGAATCCTATAACTTCCTAAGTATGTCAAGGTAACACAACACGGGGTTTGTTTAAAAGATTTTCTAACACTACAAGAGAAAAGGGAACAGAAATAAAAAGCGAAAACACAGGAAGGAGAAGAACTAGGATCGTCGGTTCCCCATGGCATCTAGGGTCAGGATGGAAATGAAAGTAGAATCTAAACAGGTTTGTGGGTAGTGAAAAGGTCCTCTCGGTCCGCTAATCGCCCTAAGATATACTAACTTAGCTCTCGCCCTCATTAGCATAATCCCAAAGTTCATCACTGATCTGTCCTCTTCCAATCTCTCGATCTAGGTCAAGGGGGTATCAAATCAATCAATTGAATGCGTCGACTCAAACAATTAAAAGCTATTAAATGTGATGATTGCTTCCAAACCTAATCTAAAGACTACTAATCAACTCATCTTACCTAAGCCACGGTTCCCCTAAATCCTAGCAAAGGAATTAGCTACACATAATAGAGAGAAAAACAACAACAATAACTGAGAAAGAAAGAGACATAGAGAAATAATTAATTGAATTCCAGAATAATAATACCGAATTGGAAAGAAGAAGAAAGTCAGAGGAAGTCCTCCAATTCAGATCCAAAGATAACAGTAAAAAGTCAAGTCTAGGGTCTAAAGTTGCTGTCTAGTCTCAAGTCTAGAGTAAGGAGAGATCCCCCTATTGTTACGTAGCTTCACCCTTAAGTACAATAACAAATCACAAGGCGTCCACACTATTCACGAAGCCCATCAATATAAAACCACTCGATCGAGTAGAAAGTGTTGTCCAAACCACTCGATCGAGTGGTAGCAGTGCTCGATCGAGTAAATGCCCAAATCCAGCAGCTCGATCGAGTAAATGCCCAAATCCAGCAGCTCGATCGAGTGGTTTGGTTACTCGATCGAGGTCTTCTAATCAAAGAGGTGGTCGATCGAAGGCTTTTATACTCGAACGAGAGCTTTGCTCATGGATTTCATTCTTCCATTCCTTTAACACGGCTTCACGCATTCCGAGATACCAAGATTCCTTTCCGACTCACTTATGCATGCTTGAGGAGCTACAAAATGGCTAGTTTTCCGTCATTCTGGTTCACATCTGCAAATATTACAAAACAAACCAAAGTAGACTATTCGGGGGATATTTGTAGTGTAACACTACTAAATGACCATGGAAATGCGTGCAAATATGGCCTAAAAGGTCTATATAAAATACACGCATCAAACTTCCCCAAACCAAACCTTTGCTTGTCCTCAAGCAAGAAAAGATGCAGCAAACAAATGAAACAAATAAACTCCGGACTACCGCAAATTGCCTGCTTGAACCAATTTTAATGCAACAATCAAACTCAGCAATGATATCAAATGCAAACGAACTGAACCGTCGACCTTGCCAGACTATTAATGTCGGACTCTCGCGAGTCACTCTTCTCTCAGCAAGGCAAAGGGTAAGCAAGTTATGTGTAAGAGAGAGAAGGAGAAAATAGTCGCTCACCTAACTACGACCGTCGCGTTCATGCAATGCTAACTAACATGATAAATGATTCAGTTACCGTACACACGCACAACCACCATTCAAGGACTATCACACGCCGAATACTCGCAACATTTGGATAAGTGAGGTTATGGGTAAGAAGGGGCAAAGCGATAATGGAATAGAGGGGGTAAAGCGTCAAGCTAGCAACCTGATCTTAATCAAATAACAAAATCCGTCTTCTTATCTCATAATGAAGCACACAGCCACGATTCGGCCAACAACTCACTAAGACCAACAGGATGGAGTGAAAACGAACTGGTTAGCTTATTCAGCTCTATCTGAATCCCCAAATGATATGAATAAAGCACGGGAACAGAGATCAATTTCTTTTTTTTTTTTCTTCTTCTCTAACATTTTTTTCTTCGTTTATTTTTTTCAAAATATTCAGCTAACATTTACACGGAAACAATTTCAACTTCAGTTCCCAATTTCTTCAGATACCAACTCCGTAGCAAGGATGTAAACCAAACTGATAAAGTGAAGTAAATACCTCAACAACCATTACTAGACTAGCTCAACGCAAGGTAGGCTAAATTTAGGATGTAGATTGTGGGTCAACTGGCAGTTTTGGCTGAATGTGGGGTTAATTGGGTAATGAGAAAAAGGGAAATTGCAAGCATTCTCCAAACATGTGATACCGACCACGAACCCGTACGTGCAGGCAATAAGAATCAGATTTCATATACATGCAATGCAATGACACGAGGGAGTAACTACTCACAATCCTATATGAACTGGTCCTAGATGTCACCTGTTTAAAAGCTCTAATCCTCAGAATATGTAACTAGGTTGCCAACATGTCAAGTCAAGTCTATTCGTTCAGCATCGATTAACAGCAGATGATCATGCAAGAGATATTAACTGTGCAAGGCTTAAGTCGAGACTAGATGAAGAGTAGGAGAAAATCGTTCCGACTCGACTAAAATGCAAAAATAAACATAAAAATGGATGAAATTTTTAGAATTTTTGAGTGATTAATAATGCATACGAAAATGCAGTAAAAACGAAATGCAGACACGATATGGATGCAAAACCTAACTTCCCCAAACCAAACCGTACAATGTCCCCATTGTACAAAGTAAAGGAAAAAGAATTGCAAACTAGAGAGAGTCGGAAACTTACAGGAATGCGTGTATAACCGACTTCCCCAAACCAGACCGGAATGATGTGCTCCAGGGAGTCGATTGAGTAGAAAACTACTCGATCTAGTGAAAGCGAGATGGAGCTTGCTCGATCGAGTGGAAAAACAACTCATCCGAGAGGGTTCCTTCGCAGGTGTACTCGATCGAGTAACTGGAGTTCTCGATCGAGGGGTATAGTGCTCGATCGACTGAATGTGTCAGAGCAATTAATACCAAAGCAGCGAGGCAAGAAAGGACGCAATTGTATTGTTTGAACAATAAAACAGAAATAAACTACTAAAAAGTTGAGAAAACGGTACAACAAAACAATGATAGATCGGGTTGCCTCCCGATAAGCGCAGGTTTATAAGGTCCCGCATGACCCTTGAGCTTCAATCATCAAGTTCCTCGTTTCCGTCGAAGAATAGCACTTCGACGCGACCCACAACACTGTCAGCTCCACAGTAATGTTTCACATGATGTCCATTAACCTTGAACCGTTGACCCTCGGAGTCTTCTATCTCAACGGACCCAAACTGAGTAACAGCAGTTACTGTGTACGGACCACTCCACCTGGATTTCAGCTTACCAGGAAATAGACGCAGTCGGGCATTGAATAGTAACACCTTCTGCCCGACTTGGAACTCGCGAGGTATGATCCTCTTATCGTGCCAACGTTTGGTCTTCTCTTTGTAAATACGCGAGCTATCATAGGCATTCAGACGGAATTCCTCTAGCGCATCTAGCTGCAACAACCGTTTCTCACCACACAAGTTAGCATCATAATTAAGTTGGCGGACTGCCCACCAAGCTTTATGTATGTTCTAGCTCAACAGGTAAATGACAGGACTTCCCGTACACCAATCGATACGGTGAGGCACCGATAGGTGTCTTAAATGCGGTTCTGTAGGCCCATAAAGTGTCCTCTAGTTTGGCACTCCATTCCTTCCGTGATTTAGACACGACCTTACTTAAAATCTCCTTTAGTTCCCTATTAGAGACTTCAACCTGCCCACTAGTCTGAGGATGATACCCCAAACCTCTACGATGTTTGACACCATATTTAGACAGTAAGGTCGTTAGCTGCTGGTCCCTAAAATGCATACCCCTATCACTAATGACGACCCTAGGGACGCCAAAACGAGGGAAAATGGTCTTACAAAACAGCTTAATCACGGTCTTGGCATCACAGTTGGGAGTAGCAATCGCTTCTACCCATTTAGACACATAATCTACAGCTACCAGAATATACCTGTTACCAAGACTCGACGGGAATGGTCCTTGATAATCAATGCCCCAGACATCAAAAAGGTCGACCTCTAAAATGCCGTTTTGGGGCATCTCGTGTCTCTTGGATATGTTTCCTGTCCGCTGGCAAGCATCACAGCTAGCAACAAAAACTTTAGTGTCAGCAAAAAGAGTCGGCCAATAGAAACCAGATTGTAATACCTTAGCCACGGTGCGCGATGGACCGTGGTGACCTCCACAAGGGGAAGAATGGCAGCCTTCTAGGATAGCTTTGATCTCCCACTGTGGAACACACCGTCTGAAAAGACCGTCTGCGCATGACTTGAACAAGTATGGATCATCCCAGAAATAATCACGCACATCATGTAGAAACTTCTTCCGCTGCTGATAAGACATATCAGGTGGCAGCTTCTGGCTGACAATGTGATTGGCATAATCTGCAAACCAAGGTTCAACACCATCGTTAGACTTTATAGAATGGATAGTGCATAAAGTATCATCAGCAAACGAATCATTAATGGGAAGAAAATCCTCCCCCTCTTGTTGCGTCAGATGCGAAAGATGATCCGCTACAACGTTCTCAGCTCCTTTCTTATCCCTGATTTCCAGATCAAACTCCTGGAGAAGGAGTATCCACCTCAGCAATCTGGGTTTAGCTTCCTTCTTGTTTAGAAGGTGTTTTAGCACTGCATGATCTGTAAAAACAATGACTTTAGAACCCAACAGATATGATCTAAATTTATCAAGCGCATAAACTACAGCTAAAAGCTCCTTCTCTGTGGTAACATATTTCACTTGAGCCTCATCCAGAGTTCGGCTCGCATAGTAAATAGCATTCAAAGCTTTGTCTTTCCGATGGCCGGGCACCGCTCCTAATGCGTAATCGCTTGCATCGCACATAATCTCGAACGGCAGCGTCCAATCAGGAGGCTGAATGATGGGTGCGGAGACCAAAGCCTGTTTCAACGTGTTAAAAGCAGAAAGACAACCATCAGTAAAATCGAAAGGAGCATCTTTTAATAGCAAATGTGTAAGTGGTTTAGTAATTTTAGAGAAGTCCTTGATGAACCGGCGATAAAAACCGGCGTGACCAAGGAAACTCCTCACCCCCTTCACGTTAATAGGAGGGGGTAATTGCTTAATCACTTGCACCTTTTCTCTGTCTACCTCAATACCCCTATTCGAAACCAAGTGCCCAAGGACTACTCCCTCATTGACCATGAAATGGCACTTTTCCCAGTTCAGCACCAGATTAACCTCGATACAACGCTGCAAAACTTTGTCAAGGTTAGCTAAACATTTATCAAAATCATTCCCATAGACACTGAAGTCATCCATAAAGACTTCCATGATAGACTCTATATACTCAAAAAATATCCCCATCAAGCACCTCTGAAAGGTAGCTGGGGCATTACACAAACCAAAAGGCATTCTACAATAAGCAAAAACACCCTTGGGGCAAGTAAAAGTAGTCTTTTCCTGATCATCTGGATGAATAGGGATCTGGAAGAACCCTGAGTACCCATCCAGATAACAGAAAAACTCATGAGAAGCTAACCTCTCTATCATCTGATCAATGAAAGGAAGGGGGAAATGATCTTTCTTGGTGGCGGCATTTAACTGCCTATAGTCTATACACATCCGCCACCCGGTTACTAGTCGAGTAGGTATTAATTCATTCTTTTCATTTTTAACAACTGTAGTACCTCATTTCTTGGGTACGACCTGAACTGGGCTTACCCATTTAGAGTGGCCAACTGAATAAATAATACCTGCATCGAGCAGTTTCATCACCTCGCTCATCACAACCTCCTCCATCTTCGGGTTCAGCTTTCGCTGACCCTGTCTGCAAGGTTTGTGACCTTCTTCCAGCTCAATCCTATGCATACAGACGTTAGGGCTGATGCCCTTGATGTCATCCAGTGAATACCCCATCGCTTTCCTGTTCCTCTTAAGTACAGCCAACAAAGCAGTTAGCTGTTCCTCATTCAGTTTAGAACTGACAATAACTGGAAATTGCTCAGTATTATCAAGAAAAGCATATTTAAGGTGAGTTGGAAGAGGCTTACGCTCGGGAACTTTTACCTCGACGGAACACAAGGCGTGACCCAAGTGTCCCAGCTGTTTTTCCTCCGCATCAGTCAATTCTTCCTCATCGGCAGTATCTCCAAGCAATTTCAGCACACCGTCATTGTCATCAAAATAATATGCACACTCATCTAACAATGTTAAAGATTCCAACGGATCCTTTATCAAGGAATCTGGCCAGAACTCATAAGTGAATTCATCAATGATATCAACAGAAAAGCAGGCATCCTCTATCATTGGTCTAGATAAAGTGTCGGGTAAACTGAACGAAACCGTATCATCCCCTACGGCTAGAGTTAAACGCCCGTGTTTAACATCTATAATGGCCCCAGCTGTACACAAAAACGGCCGACCCAAAATAATTTGGGTACGGGTATCCTCAGCAATGTCTAAGACTATGAAGTCAACAGGAATAAAAAACTTGCCCACCTTAACAGGCACGTCTTCTATGACACCTAAGGGTCTCCTAACAGATCTATCGGCCATCTGCAAGGTGATGTTGGTCGTCTTAAGACAACCCATGTTAAGCTTACGATAGATAGAATAAGGCATGACACTTACACTAGCTCCAAGATCACATAGTGCCTTATCTATCACGACATCTCCTATAACACAAGTAATAGAGAAACTACCTGGGTCCTTTAATTTGGGGGGAGACTTATTCAGAATTAAACTACTGGAATCTTCCATAAAAGCGACAGTAGCGAAATTCTCAAGTGCCTTCTTACGCGTAACAATGTCTTTCATAAATTTGGCGTAAGGAGGTACTTGAGTGATTAGCTCGGCAAAAGGCACAGTTACCTGAATGTTTTTAACCATGTCTACAAATTTGCTGAACTGTTTCTCTGTCTTTGAATCACGCAAACGACCTGGGTATGGGACTCTGACCATCGGAAACGGGTCCCCAATTTTCTCTTTACTCGGTACCTTCTCAGCAAGGGAAAGTACTTCATCGCACACAATCTCAATTTGCGTGCCTGATGTCTGACATTCACTCGATCGAGACTTCTGTTCACTCGATCGGGTGATTCCTTCCTCATCATCCTTTGATCGAGTGGAAGGATTACGCGATCGAAGATCTTCTAACACCGAGCTACTCGATCGAGTATTTTTAGTGCTCGATCGAGGAATTTCTTCAGCTGTACTACTCGATCGAGTAATGGTTCCGCTCGATCGAGCAGTATCTTTAACAAAGTCCTTCGATCGAATGGTATTCTCAGTCGATCGAACACTTCTCTGTACATCTTCAGTTAATTCATCCGAGACATCATCGACCTCGGTATACGTGCTTTCAGGAACGTGTACAGGACCATCATAAGCACGACCACTTCTCAGATTTATGACATTGACTGGGTCTTTGGTTGGAAGTAGTGAATTGCATCTGTCGAGCAGTTTCCGGAGGGTATCCGCACTAGATTGTTGCTCAAGCTTTTGCGCATTGACAGTGGCCTTGAGATCTTCATATTCGGCTTGGGTAATGAGTACCTTGCCTTCATCCACGGGTGGTTGAGATTTTGCAGCGGTTAACTCGGCGTATAACTCGGAAAAAGAACCCCATTGCTTGAATTTCCTATAAGCAAGAACCCTTGCTGAATCAGCCAAACAAGTAATAGGATCATGTCCTTCATCACCGCATCTACCACAAACCATCTCAATAGCCTGAACTTGGTGTATTTCACCCAAATTCCCCGTTTCTACCACATGAACTTCTTCAACAACAGTGTCCCTCCTTCTCTCCGCTCTAGGATTACCGTAGCTAGCAGAATGGATGACCATATTTTCAATAAGTTGCCACCCTTCATCATCCTCCACATTAGCCTGGAATCTCCCTCGTGCAGCAACATCCAGAACCATTCTTTGCTCAGAAAGCAACCCATTGTAAAATTGGCTACACAAAAACCATTGCTCGAACCCGTGATACGGAACTGAGCGAACTAGCTTCTTGAACCTGGCCCATGCTATACTCAAATATTCAGTAATAGATTGAGTAAAATTCGTGATCTGGCGGTGCAGCGCGTTGGTTCGCAGAGGAGGAAAATACCGTCTATAGAAGGCTAGAGCTAGCGAACTCCAATCTTTAACCCCAGCAGCCTTCCTATCTAAATCTCTCCACCAATCCTTAGCATCGCCAGTCAAGGAAAAAGGAAAAAGGAATTCCTTTACCTTGTCTTGCGTAACACCAGCAACTACAGGAATGGCGGACCAATAGTTTGTAAATACCTCTACATGCCTAGCTGGGTCTTCATCTACCATACCCCCGAATAAATTCCGCTCCACTAAACTGTAGTAGGACGGATGTATTGTGAAGGTACCCTCATCAGCAAGAGGGAGGGTAGTTCCCTTAGGTAGAGTCTCAGCACTGGGCTCAGAATGACTAGCAATTTTAGGCATCCTGCAGAGAAATTACAGCCGCAGCAGATTCAAATGGTCCTCTTTTAGGATTTATACCTGCAAATACTAAACACTAACTCAAATATGAGAACAGCCTCAAGGAATAAATTCCTTGAGACCAGAGACAAACTAAAGAAAGCTACAAAATTACACCGTCTCCCCGGCAACGGCGCCAAAATTTGATACGCCTATCGCGACCCTATCAAAGATAAAACCTAACGGTCTCAACAAATGCAGTAGAGGCAGCCGGGTATCGAATCCACAGGGAGAAGGAATCCTATAACTTCCTAAGTCTGTCAAGGTAACACAACAAGGGGTTTGTTTAAAAGATTTTCTAACACTACAAGAGAAAAGGGAACAGTAATAAAGAGCGAAAACACAGGAAGGAGAAGAACTAGGATCGTCGGTTCCCCATGGCATCTAGGGTCAGGATGGAAATCAAAGTAGAATCTAAACAGGTTTGTGGGTAGTGAAAAGGTCCTCTCGGTCCGCTAATCGCCCTAAGATATACTAACTTAGCTCTCGCCCTCATTAGCATAATCCCAAAGTTCATCACTGATCTGCCCTCTTCCAATCTCTCGATCTAGGTCAAGGGGGTATCAAGTCAATCAATTGAATGCGCCGACTCAAACAATTAAAAGCTATTAAATGTGATGATTGCTTCCAAACCTAATCTAAAGACTACTAATCAACTCATCTTACCTAAGCCACGGTTCCCCTAAATCCTAGCAAAGGAATTAGCTACACATAATAGAGAGAAAAACAACAACAATAACTGAGAAAGAAAGAGACATAGAGAAATAATTAATTGAATTCCAGAATAATAATACCGAATTGGAAAGAAGAAGAAAGTCAGAGGAAGTCCTCCAATTCAGATCCAAAGATAACAGTAAAAAGTCAAGTCTAGGGTCTAAAGTTGTTGTCTAGTCTCAAGTCTAGAGTAAGGAGAGATCCCCCTATTGTTACGTAGTTTCACCCTTAAGTACAATAACAAATTATAAGGCGTCCACACTATTCACGAAGCCCATCAATATAAAACCACTCGATCGAGTAGAAAGTGTTGTCCAAACCACTCGATCGAGTGGTAGCAGTGCTCGATCGAGTAAATGCCCAAATCCAGCAGCTCGATCGAATAAATGCCCAAATCCAGCAGCTCGATCGAGTGGTTTGGTTACTCGATCGAGGTCTTCTAATCAAAGAGGTGGTCGATCGAAGGCTTTTATACTCGAACGAGAGCTTTACTCATGGATTTCATTCTTCCATTCCTTTAACACGGCTTCACGCATTCCGAGATACCAAGATTCCTTTCCGACTCACTTATGCATACTTGAGGAGCTACAAAATGGCTAGTTTTCCGTCATTCTTGTTCACATCTGCAGATATTACAAAACAAACCAAAGTAGACTATTCGGGGGACATTTATAGTGTAACACTACTAAATGACCATGGAAATGCGTGCAAATATGGCCTAAAAGGTCTATATAAAATACACGCATCAAGTATCACAACATGACTTTAAGTGATCTACTAAAGACTTTATTCTAAGGACATCGAATCTTAGCTTTGAGATAGACTAGTTCTATAAGCTAAGGAGGTGGACTCATATTCATGTCATTTACTATCTTTATAAGTGGTGTGGCCAATTGGTTAGGTAGATTCCCTACTTTGAGTTCAATAACTCAATTTGACTTAACAATTGATCTTTCAAAGTGGGAATCGAATTCTTAGCCTTTTATTATAATGATCCAATCATCATAATACTAATATGATCAATTTGAGTCGATACAATTTACGTTATTTTAATGCAAGTAGTGTATAACGATAATCTTTGAACAATAAAAGTTTCCACAAACCGAGTGACTTGGGTGGAAAACCAAGTCACCAAATATTCAATTACAACAAATTGTTCTTGAAAATAAATATTCCATATCCAACAAGGAAATTAAAAAGTTCTAAACAACCATAATACAAACAAAAGGGGAGACAATCTCGAGATCAAGCTTCCTTAGGTCTTCAACCATGGGTGGCTACCTTAGCTTCCCTTGAAAAGCCTTCTTAGGCTTGCTTGTCTTTGCCTTTATCCTTGCTAGGATGCCCTAATTACAATAATTAGGGTAAGAATCACAACTCGTATCTATATACCAAAGTTGAGATCATAACATAAATGATAGGGATAAAAATTTACCAACGGAAACAATTTTTCCGGCTTTGATATCTCCTAGATATTTTGGGCAATTCCTCTTCCAATGCCCTATGTCATTACAATAATGGCACTTGTCCTCGGTTGAGGCACATTTCTTGGGCTTGGGTGAGCTATTCTCAATAGCTTTTCCCTTGCCTTTGTAGGTGGAGGGCTTCTTCTCCTTACTACTGATGTAGTTTAAAAGTGGTGTAAGAAGAGTGTCGATCTCAGGGACGGTTGTTGTTTAGAAGTGATCTAAAAGTCTACTAGAGTCTCTTGCAAGTCACAAAGTAATCATGGGTTTGGGTTTGTTGACTAGACTAATATAACAACAATTAAAAAGCAATTAAAAACGACGAAAGGGGTCTAAGACGAGAAAGATAATCAAATA
Organism: Heliosperma pusillum; assembly: GCA_022085475.1. Classification (NCBI taxonomy): domain Eukaryota; kingdom Viridiplantae; phylum Streptophyta; class Magnoliopsida; order Caryophyllales; family Caryophyllaceae; genus Heliosperma; species Heliosperma pusillum. The sequence continues at coordinate 17,748 of JAIUZE010066186.1, forward strand.
AGAATCAATAAAAGGAAGGTCTAGGATCGGTGAGTTCAAATGGGTAATTTGGGTTCTAGTGAGTCGGGTTCATTGTTAATGGGTAGTCAAACTTGGGCGCGATGGATTGAGACTCTCGTTCTTACAATCCCTCCCATATACCGAACCAAGCTAGCTCTCGCGTACACACGGTCGATATACCAACTATATGCAAATCCTAACATATTCCGAGGCTATCGATCTTACAGAAATGTATGATAAACATGAATCATGCAAGTTTGTCAAGCAAGCATTTCATCAAACATATGGTATGCGAAAGTTGGAAGAAAGACAATTAATCAACAAATCAACCCAACCAACAAAGATTAACCCTCATTAAAACCCATTATCCCCCACTAATCCTAGATTAATCACTACTCAATCATACTCATGGAAAATTCAACATTTACCAAAGATTGCAAAAGGAAATCAACAACAACATTAAACATTTCTAATTAACAATAAGTAGATAACAATAATCGAAATGAAAACTTAATTAAAGGCAAGATTAAGTAGAGAAATGATACCCACTTGGAGAAAGATGAGAACTTTGATATCAATACAAATATTTCGTCACAAATCTTTGAATATAACCCGAGTTCATACACTAAACCAAATCAAAATCACTAATTAACCGACTAATTTGCTTAATTATAGAAGATTAATACAATATTAAACACTAATTCTATGAGGGTTTTGGATCTAGGGTTTCGTGCCCTTTAATTACATGAGAGGGTCTATTTATAGGTTTACAAAATGAAGGAAAGATGGGCCTCGAGAAGCTTCATGGACTGGCCAAGTCACGACCGTGAAATGGGTTTCCCGGTCATGAAACACGTCTCACGACCGTGAAACTGCAAGTCACGGTCGTGAAGGAATTGGCAGAGCAAGGTCATCTTTCACGGACAAGTCACGACCGTGAAGTGCATTTCACGACCGTGACTGAGCTTTCACGACCGTGAAATGGGTTTCACGGCCGTGAGCTCAAATGCACGATACTCTAGCTTCTTGGACATGCATATCATGACCGTGAGATGCATTTCACGCCCGTGAGATGCTCATTTCCCTTCTTCCTTCGCATGACTTTGTTGCTTCCTTCCCGGTTTCGCTTGCCTTGACTCGGGAGGGCTTTGGCGCATCGAGTAGGGCCCCCCAAGGGTATGTGGGGCCCCCAAGGTATGCCATGGGTCCTCCGAATGATTCACCTTCTTCTTTGTTGATCAAAAGTAGGTAGAAATCGCCTCAATTGACGGTTTACCTACAAAAACACGATAAAAGCGAGAAACATGCTAGAAGAAGGTAAAACACGTAGAAACGCTCCTAGGGAGCGTTAAAGGCAAGCAAAACGAGACAAAAAGGGGTGAAAATGTAGGGTGAAATGACACTATATCAAATCTCCCCAAACCAAACCCTTACTCGTCCCGAGTAAGGATGAACAATAGTCAAGACCGTTAATTAACTACTCTAAACCTAACCGATACAAGGCAATTAACGGGCCTTGCTCCGTCCCTTCAACTCGCAACAAGGTATCCATGAGGTAGCACACCTTCTTGCAAGGCAAGTGGGGTCTTGCCAAAACTCCGATGCATTCTAGGCAATAAAGCACACAAAACAAATGAGAAAGCATCTACAAAAGCAAATGGCAACATGCCTCATCCATGCGCCGGGATTCATCTAAAATGGAAAAATCTCAAGCATGCAAATTCCCATGTACTTACTAATTTTACAAAGAACTAGGCCTAGAAAGATAGAAATAAATCACCTCTTTATTGTGTAAAATTAGTATATTCGTTCACGTTCACTAGCTAGAAAGCTTTGTCAAGGGTGATAAGGCGGGATGGAAAGTGAGGGCCCCATGGTGTTAGAAGACACTGTAGGATCGGAATTCCGCCTCTCACCTGAAAGGAAGGGTCGTCCCCTCGTAGCCATGTAACGTAGGAGCAATCATCAAAAAGGTAAGGAAACGGGATGTTTGAGTTCTTATTTGATTTCTTTTTCTTTTTCTTTTCGTTTTTTTTTTATTTTTTTTTTTGCTTGATTTGGGTGCCTTTTGAAAGCAAGGTGGCCTAGCAAAAGGTGTGCGGCGGAGACCAACAATAGGTAAATCCTCGCCGTAGCGACATCGAGAGCGACCCCTTATGTATTGAGGGTACTCTAGAAGAGCCTAGAAGTCTCCATATGCACTCCTTAAGCTAGGACTAAGGCAAAGATATGCAAAATTTCAAGCTTTTCTTTTCAATTGTGTTTGAACTCAATTTTTGGACTTGTGATGGAAAATTTTCCTTTTTGTCAAATGTAGTGAAATGTGATGATTGGACAATTACATGGCCTCGAGAGTCACCTAGGAAAGCGTTCACCAAGGAATTTTCACACCATGGGGATGGTCAAGATGGTAAATGCAAGCCCTTGACTAGGCTCTAGGAAACGGTGCGAAAATTATACTAAAAATACACATTAAAAGGTGTTTCAAAATCTATTTTAATAGGTAAAATGCTAAGCAAAAAGAGTATCTACAAGGGTCTATTCAAGCTCGTTCAATTTCTAAATTAGGCATTCCAAAAAGTTCTCCTAAATGCAACTATATGCCATGATCTAGAATTAAGCAACATATATACAAACTAATGCAAATGCTCTAGTGAACTACGTGACAATTAATCTAATGAAACCCCCTAACAGCACATAAGTCACACAACCGCCAATTCATCAAAATCAACATCGCAATCATCAACCATTCCTCCAAACTCCTCATGTGATAAGAAGTAAAGAAAGAAAGAAGGGGAAGGAATAAGAACGATCATACCATGGCGGTCTTCTTAATCCCTTCTATAAGACTCTTGAGCGATGTGTAGCGGACCTATGTATGGAGGTTAGAAGGAAAAGCAATGCAAATATATACAAAGTAAGATATAAACAAGCTAATTTTTAGGATTTTTTCAAACTTTTTCAATTTTTTTGGATTTTTGAATGATTTTAAATGCAAAATAAAACATGTTTTTGGATGTTTTTCAAATTTTTAAAACTATGAAAATAGTTTCCCATCCCCCACATAGGAACAAACATTATCCTCAATGTATGAAATAAGATTATTGAAAGTAAAGAAATACATGTTTTTGGGTTTTTGAATGATTTTCTAAAAGGAAAGAACATGTTTTTGGTTTTTTAAATATTTTGAAAAATAAAAACTTGTTTTTGGGATTTTTGATTTTTGATGAATATTCACAATATGAACAACATATACAAGAGGGTTAGTTATGCAAATGAACTAATTCTAAATGAAATGCATGAACTAAATAATATTCCTAAAGCTAAATGCAAAATGATATAATACAAAGTGCATGATCTAAGTAAATGCAAGCTATACTATATGTTAATCTAGAGTCTCGTTGTGGTGGTAAGATGCATAAATGCAATGCCCCTCATGGGGGTGCCTCCCACAAGAAAGTCCAGTGTGCCATATCGTAGTCTCGTCGTGGCGGTAAAGTGCATAAATGCAATGCCCCTCATGGGGGTACCAACCACGAGAAAGTCTAAAAAATGACACCTAAAAAAAATGCAACTACGTGATGCATGAAAAGTAGCTAAATGCAAAGGTTGTTTGTCAATTTGGATTTTTCAAGAAGGAGCAAAATATTGGTGTCCGATGGGATGGACACCCGCCTCCAATGTTGCCGAGGCCAACCAACACAACACAAAAATTACAAGTTAAAGAAACAATAAAAATCAATCAAAGAGAGGAGAGGAGGAGACACACACTAGAGGGGAGGGGGTAGATGCTAAACAAGCCACCTAGACACCACTCCGACTCTTCCAATTATCAAACAAAAAACACAAAACCTCCTCAAAAGGTCTTCATCTCATCCTCATCATCATCCCTACCACCACCACCCTCTTCCCGATTCCCTTGGTCTCCCCCGGTCTCCATGCCGCCTCCCCCTCCCCGGTTTCCATGGTTGGGAAACAACAAATCGGGTTGAGCCCAGCTTGGCAAAAAACCGTTAGGGTCAATGTACCCTTGGTTGGCCAGCAAAAAATAGTTGGGGTATGAGGCATAATAATTATTAACCCGGTCTTCATGCATGTTCAAATGCATGTTCTGCATTAGACCGGTCAGGTAGTCGCCCTGGGGAGAGATGGTAGGGTCGGGGTGAACATACCCCTGGTAGTCAAAGGGGTAGGGGGGAATATTCACATAACTGGGTGGGGGGTAGGGTGCATGCAAATGTGGTAGGGGAAAAAGGGGAACAGGCAAAGTCACTTGGGGTGCACTATGACTCGGTATAGAAGTGGGTCGGGGTCGAGGCTGCTGGGAAGACTCTCCCTCCTCCCTAGCACCACTAGAAGAAGCTCTACCACCTGCCATCGTCACCGGTAGCAGGTAGCTGGGTCGTCTCTCCATAGTGTTATCCCTAGGTGAAAAAGGCGGGAGTCTATGACAAGGTAGGTAAAAAGGGGTTGCATCCTTGATCACCCAGAGAAAACTCCTTGCCCGGTCAAGCCTAATCCAATTTGAGTGGATTAGGGAAGTCTCGTCTAGAAGTGTCCCCCCGGTCAAAGCCTCGTACGTCCCATCACTGTTAAAATCAGGGTCAAAGTGCTTAGCCAGAAATGTCACCAAACCCCCCATGACCACCATCTGTCTACGCGCTACGGTGGTCCTACCCAACTTCTTCCACCTTCTATAAATTTCATTCATCAGGGGGAAGGTGAAGGTATCCCTAGACCCTTGCACATTCAAGTGCGACTCTAAGAGGGTCAAGTCAAGCTGGGTTAGGTTGTTCGGCTCTGCCGACCTAGGAAGGTGCCCGACACTAACCTGTGCCAAAAACGGGGCACAGGGTGGTGAATTAAGAGGACCGAATTCCTACGGAAATCGGTCAAAACCCTCCCGGTCAAGGCCATCCAAAGCGGGCCCAAATCATATCCCTTTGGCTCTACAGAATCCTTTCTAAAAGGGAAATCTAACCCCAATATGGCAGCAAATTCATCTATAGGGACGACATGCGAAGTATTGGCAAGACGGAAAGAAAAACACGGTCTACTCGCAGCATTTACACAACTATTCAGACTACTCAAAAATTCCAGCGTGAGACTCCGGTAGGAGAGCTCATGCATAGAGTATAAAGTAGCCATACCTGAGACCGCGAAAAAATTCTGTATAGGTTCCGTCAAGCCGAGACGACGAATGACGTCGTGGCACAGAAAAACACTAGGCTCCATCTCCAACCCTTGAATCGCTGCAAAGGCTTGTCTATGAGCATCCGTCTCAAAGACGACTTCCGGAAAACCCGGAAGTTGCTCGATCTCCAAATCTTCGTCCGCGTTCGGGTTGTTGGACCCGCTGCCTCTCCTCCTCTTTGTAGCTCGTGCTGCCGCCGCTTTCCCCTTTCCTTGTCCTACCATTGTTGTCTTAAAGCAAGCTTTTCCAAAAACAAATTGCTAAAAAGAAGCTTCTAAAATGATTAAAAACGCTTGAAAAACCTATAATTGGCCCCAAAACAACTTTCTATTGAAGTAGAAAGCAAAAAAACTAACCCAAAAAAGAGATCCCCAATTTCGGATTTTTCAAAACCTAGGGTTGAAAATCGATTTTTTTTGAATTTTTTGGTGTTTGTAAGGCTAAAAAAATGGTTCTTAATGTGTTTATAATTGAAGAAGAAGACTTTTTGTGACAATTTGGGGAAGATTTGAGGTGATTTGGTGAAGATTTGAGGGAGTTTGGAGTTTTTTGGTGAGATAAGGGTTTGTGAGATGTGTTTGTGTGGTTGAATGAAGAAGATGAAGAAAGATAAGAAGAAGTGAAGAAGAGAAGATAAGAATCACGGCCCAATTGCTTTCACGACCGTGAAATAAAGCTCACGAGCGTGAAACCTCAGTTCACGACCGTGAGATTTCAGTCACGAGCGTGACTTGTTTTTGAAGAGTTACTGCATTATTTGTCGCAGCTTCACGACCGTGACTTGCTCTTCACGACCGTGAAACTTGTTTCACGACCGTGAGATAGGTTTCACGGTCGTGAAATGGATTCTTCGTGATTTGCTTTGCTTTGCTTCAATTTTCACGGCCGTGACCTCTATCTCACGAGCGTGACTCGTCTTTTTTCAAGCTTTTCGACCAAAATTCTTCATTCTTGTTCGATTTCCCGCTTCTTCATTAGCATTCCTCCATATTTCCTTCATTTCAACTTACAAAAACAATCACAAACACATTAAATCCCTCCCTCACACTCTCATTGATAAAAATTGCACTAAAAATTTACAAAATTAACTAAGTAATGGGAAATTGATTTAATTAATGATTCAATTGGCCAAACAAAAATTCGACCTCATTATCGTTAATTTAACCAATCTCCATGCAAACTAATACCTATCAAGCATTAGTAAGATAAGTTAGAATTATATACAAATTTGTGATTCTTGGGGGACTTCACAAAACCCGTTCTTGTTCAAGAATTAATGAAGGGTAATCGGCTTGAGGTACAAAGCCTCGACTACCCCGATGAGAGAACCTTCCTTGTAGAGCTTGATTCGTTGCCCGTTCACTTTGAATCTTTGACCATCTTTGCTCGCCAACTCAAAGTCCCCATATTTCCCTACCTCGGTGATCAAGAATGGTCCCGACCACCGGGATTTGAGCTTCCCGGGAAATAGCTTGTACCTTGAGTTGAATAGAAGAACCTTGTCTCCACATTGGAGATCCATTTTGAGGATCTTCTTGTCGTGAATGAGCTTGGTCTTCTCCTTGTAAGATTGGGCATTTTCATAAGATTTGAGGCGGAACTCCTCAAGCTCTTGTAATTGGAGTAATCTCTTGTCACCGCTCAATTTTGCATCAGGATTTAGTTCTTTGATCGCCCAATATGCCTTGTATTCGAGCTCTATGGGCAAATGGCAAGACTTGCCATACACCAATTTATAAGGCGACATCCCAATAGGAGTTTTGAATGTCGTCCTATATGCCCATAATGTGTCGTCGAGCTTTGAACTCCAATATTTACGGTGCTTTGAGACCACTTTTTCAAGGATAGATTTGATTTCTTTGTTGGAGATTTCGACTTGCCCACTTGTTTGGGGATGATACCCCAAACCGGTACGGTGATGAACACCATATTTAAGAAGTAGTGAGTCAAGTCGTTTTTCATGAAAGTGCTTTCCTCTATCACTTATTAGAGCTCTAGGTACTCCAAACCGGGGGAAAATGATCTTCTTTAGGAAATTGATGACAACTTTGGCATCGTTGGTAGGGGAAGCCACCGCCTCCACCCATTTGGACATGTAGTCGACGGCCACTAGAATGTATCTATTCCCTCTTGAAGAAATAAAGGGGCCTTGATAGTCTATTCCCCACACATCAAACACTTCCACCTCAAGAATCCCCCTTTCGGGCATCTCATTCCTCCAAGAAATGTTGCCGGTGCGTTGACAAGCATCGCAACATTGGACAAAGTGCTTAACATCATGGAACATAGTGGGCCAAAAGAACCCGGATTGAAGTATTTTAGCAACGGTCTTGCTTGCCCCATGGTGCCCTCCATAAGGAGAGGAGTGGCATCCTTTCATGATTTCTTCATACTCCCATTGTGGAACACATCTTCTATACATCCCATCACCGCACTCCTTGAACAATAAAGGATCATCCCAAAAGTATCTCTTAGCTTCAAACAAAAACCTCTTCTTTTGATTGTGGTTGATGCCCGGTGGAAGAACACCACCCACAATATAGTTGGCAAAGTCCGCAAACCAAGGTGCTTGATTTTGGATTGTTTCATGAATTTCAAAGAGAAAATCATCCGGGAATGAATCATTGATAGGCATGTCATCTTTACTTCCATCATAGCATAGCCGGGACAAGTGGTCCGCCACCGCATTTTCATCACCCTTCTTATCTCCTATCTCCAAATCGAATTCTTGTAAGAGTAGGATCCATCTAATGAGGCGGGGCTTAGCTTCTTTCTTGGCAAGCAAATATTTGAGTGCGGCATGGTCCGTATACACAATGACTTTGGAGCCAATCAAATATGAACGGAACTTATCAAGAGCAAAAACAATGGCAAGAAGCTCTTTTTCCATTGTTGCATAGTTGACTTGTGCTTTATCAAGGGTCTTGCTAGAATAGTAAATAGCATGCAAAGCTTTATCCTTCCGTTGGCCAAGAACCGCGCCAACGGCATAATTGCTTGCGTCGCACATCACCTCAAATGGCAATTCCCAATCCGGGGATTGCATGACTAGAGCCGAAATAAGAGCTTCATTTATCCTAGCAAATGCCTCAACACTCATTAGTAAAATGGAAAGGGGTATCCTTGAGGAGAAGTTGTGTAAGTGGTTTAGCAATTTTGGAGAAGTCCTTGATGAACCGGCGATAAAAGCCGGCATGACCAAGGAAGCTTCTCACCCCTTTGAGATTTGAAGGTGTGGGGTAATTGCTCAATCACTTCCACCTTAGCTCTATCAACTTGGATACCCTTTTCCGAGATGAGATGACCGAGAACTACCCCTTCATTTACCATGAAGTGGCATTTCTCCCAATTCAAAACAAGACTCACTTCTTCACATTTTTGCAACACCAATGACAAATTATGTAAGCACAAATCAAAATCTTTCCCATACACACTAAAATCATCCATAAAAACTTCCATGATAGATTCAATGTAATCGGAAAAAATGCTCATCATGCATCGTTGGAATGTAGCCGGGGCATTGCAAAGGTCGAAAGGCATTCTCCTATAGGCAAAAGTGCCATAAGAGCATGTGAATGTGGTCTTAGATTGGTCAATCGGGTCAATTGGGATTTGGAAAAATCCCGAGTATCCATCTAAATAGCAAAAATACTTGTTTGAGGCAAGTCTTTCTAAGAGTTGATCAGTGAAGGGAAGGGGGAAATGATCTTTTCTTGTTGAGGTATTCAACCTTCTATAGTCTATGCACATTCTCCATCCCGTCACTAACCTAGTAGGCACTAGTTCATCTTTATCATTCTTCACTACCGTGGTGCCACCTTTCTTTGGCACCACTTGCACGGGGCTAACCCAATCGGAGTAAGAGATTGGGTAGATGATCCCGGCATCAAGTAGCTTCATGACTTCACCTTTGACAACCTCTTGCAAGGTGGGGTTTAGTCTTCTTTGGGGTTGCCTTTTTGGCTCATGGTCATCTTGCATATGAATTCTATGCATACACAATTCGGGGCTAACCCCCTTCAAATCATCCAAGCTATAACCAATAGCTTTTTCATGTTTTCACAACACACACAACAATGCATTCAATTGATCATCATCAAGGTTAGCATTTACAATCACCGGTTTGCACTTCGACTCATCAAGATAAGCATATACTAAGTTAGAAGGAAGGGGTTTAAGAGAAGGAGCTTGTACCTCTACCGAAATATCTACCGCACAAGAGGTTTGGATGATAGACTCAAGTCTTAAGAGTTGTTGTTCATCAAGCTCTTCTCCTTCCAAAGTTGCTTCAAGTAAGTCGAACTCAAACCCATGTAGCTCCTTCATGATATCCCTTGGCTCCAAAGTCAAGATAGCCTCCAAAGGGTCCCTCATAAAGAAGCTAGGTGTAACTTCTTCAACGAAGGCATCAATGATGTCAATGAAATAACATGCTTCTCCAAGATTTGGAGCTTTCATGGCATTTTGCAAGTTGAATGTAATGTTCTCATCTCCCACCTCAAGGGTTAGCCTCCCGTGTTTCACATCAATCACCGCTCCGGCGGTGTGCAAGAATGGCCTCCCGAGAATAATGGGGATTTGAGAATCCTCCGCCATATCAAGAACAATGAAGTCCACCGGGATGAAAAACTTCCCAATTCGAACCGGGACATCTTCCAATACACCCAAAGGTTGCTTTGTAGATCGGTCCGCCATTTGAAGTGTGATGTTTGTGCATTTAAGTTCCCCCATGCCAAGTTTCTCACAAATGGAGTATAACATTACACTCACACTAGCTAACAAATCACACAAGGCCTTGTCAATGGTTATGTTGCCTATGGTGCATGGGATGGAGAAACTACCCGGGTCCTTCAATTTTGGAGGGGTTGGGTTTTGTAGAAACGCACTACACTCACCGGTGAATGCCACGGTTTCAACTCCACTCAATGACTTCTTCCTTGTAAGGATGTCCTTCATAAATTTTGCATAGGCGGGGATTTGAGTGATGAGGTCGGTGAAAGGAATGGAGACCTCCAAGTTCTTGACAATTTCCATGAACTTGCCTAATTGCTTGTCAAGTTTTGTTTTGGCTTGTCTAGAAGGAAAAGGTAGCCTTATCACAATAGGCTCCTCAACCTTCTTGTTCGTTGTTATCACATCATCATTCTTTTCAACAACAACTTGCTCACTTGAAGAGCACTCTTCCTCCTTGTCATCCAATTCAACAACCTCAATTTCAATTGGTCCACCATCTTCCACTTTGTCTCCCTCACCATTATCATCTTCAATTGGCATTCTTGGTCCCTCATAACTCTTTCCACACCTCAAATGTATGGCATTGGCGGTTTCATTTCTAGGTGGGTTACCTTGAGGAGGTAATTGACCATTTCCCCTAGTGGAACTCCCCGAGGTTATTTGAGTCACTTGAGTTTCAAGCATTTTATTGTGGGCAAGGATGTTATTGATGATAATATCTTTGGCTTGGTTATCTTTTTGCAATTGGAGAATCGCTTTGTGAATGTCCAAGTTTGGATCCCCAACTTGTGGTTGCATGAGAGGTTGATTTTGTGGTGGTGGGTTGTATTGATTTTGGTTATATTGTGGTTGATTGTAGGAAGGTTGGTTTTGATTGTATTGTTGTCTTTGAAAGTTTTGTTGATTGCTTCTCATGGGTGGGGCAACATATGGTTGTTGTTGGGGGTTTTGAACATTTTGGCTTTTATATGAGAGATTTGGGTGGTTCTTTGTATTCTCATTGTAGAAGTTGGAGTAGGGGGTTCCTTGCCTAGGGGTGCTAACGAGCCGAGCCGAGCCCGAGCTTGGCCTTGCTCGGCTTGTGCTCGAAAACTAAAACTCGAGCTCGAGCCGATCTCGAGCTTACCCGAGCTTGAAAAAAATGTGCTCGTTAAAAAGCTTGCGAGCTTTAACGCGAGCTCGAGCCAAACTCGAGCTCAAATCGAGCCTATATATTTGTTGATTTTCTGATTTTTTTCTTCTTCCGATACTTTCAATAACAATGCGCAAAGTTTATATGTAAAAATATTTGGCAAAAAAATGAGACATTTGATATATGTAATACAGAGGTATAACCGTGATAAAATATTTTTATAAAATAAGAGCAATATCTTATATAATTACACAAGTTCGAGCTGCTCGCGAGCTTTTCGAGCCGAGCCAGTGTTTGCTCGGCTTGACTCGTTAAGCTCTCGAGCCGAGTTCGAGCCCGAGCCGAGCCCGCACGAGCCGAGCTTTGACCGAGCTTTGACCGAGCCGATCTCGAGCTGCTCGCGAGCTGTCTCGTCTCATTATCACCCCTATCCTTGCCTATAAGATTGAAAGGCATTCACTTGTTCCACGGATCCTCTACATTCTTGAGGATCATGACCAAATGTTCCACAACATTCACAAACCCCTTGAGGTAAGCTTGGTGCCATCACCATGGCATTTACTTGTTGCATAGAAGGTTGAGTTAATGAGCTTTGAGCTTGTTGGAATAGAGCCGTTTGTTGGTCCATTTTGAGGTTCATTGCTTCCATATAAGAGCTAAGTTGAGCTCCAAAGTCGGCTCCCATTTGGGTGACGGAGCTCACCTCATGCTTTCCCCTAGGAGTTTGCCTTGGCCTACTAAATTGTGAGTTATGGGCCGCCATCTCCTCTATTCTTGCCGAAGTTTGAGCATCATCTACTTCCGTGAACCTTCCATTTGATCCCATGTTCAAAATTCCTCTAGCATCTTCATAAAGGCCATTCCAAAATTGTTGTACCAAGAACCACTCACTCAAATCATGGTGAGGGCAAGAACGAATGATCTCCTTGAATTGGTCCCAAGCTTCATAGAGTGACTCTTCATCCCTTTGCTTGAATCCGGTTATCTTAGCTCTCAACATATTTGTCTTTTCCGGTGGATAGAACTTTTGATAAAAAGCTAGAGCTAGCTTCTTCCATGAGTCAATACCTAGAGCAACCTTGTCAAGACTCTTCAACAATCGTTTTGCCGCTCCAATAAGAGAGAAAGGAAACAAGACCCATCTAATTTGGTCTTGAGTCACTCCCGTTTGAGAAACGGCATCACAATAATCACAAAAAGTCTCCATGTGTAGATGAGGGTCTTCACTTGGCATACCTCCAAATTGGTTCCTCTCCACCAATTGGATAAAAGCGGTTTTAGTAATGAAATTTCCAGTTAGATTTTGTGGTACGGGGGTGGTGTTTGGAAGAGTATCTTCCGTGGGAATGGAGTGAGATGAGAATTTAGGCATTCTTAGGAGAGTGGGTGGTTGGATGGTTTGTGGGATGGTTGGTGGGATTCCAAAAGGATTCACAAATTCCGCAATCGGCACAAAATCCTCCCAATTCTCTACACTTGGATGCTCAATTTCTACCTCGTTACTTTCCCGAATTTCCCTTTCTTCAATTGAAGGTAGAGGCTCCTCCGTTGTGGTAGTCGGATTCGAAGAAGAACTTCTACTTGCGGTTTTGAAGACTTTGCGAAGTCTTCTAAAGGTCCTTTCGATCTCGGGATCGATTGGAGGTTGATCATTTGGGGAAGCTCGCCTGGGCATACAAGAAAACTAAATGTAAACGGTGAGAATACCTCGAGAAACTAGGTTTCTCAAGACAAGAGGCAAAAAACTAAAGCAAACTAAAAACAATCAAATTATACATACACCATCCCCGGCAACGGCGCCATTTTGATGTAGTTTAAAAGTGGTGTAAGAAGAGTTTCGATCTCAGGGACGGTTGTTGTTTAGAAGTGATCTAAAAGTCTACTAGAGTCTCTTGCAAGTCACAAAGTAATTATGGGTTTGGGTTTGTTGACTAGACTAATATAACAACAATTAAAAAGCAATTAAAAACGACGAAAGGAGTCTAAGACGAGAAAGATAATCAAATAAGAATCAATAAAAGGAAGGTCTAGGATCGGTGGGTTCAAATGGGTAATTTGGGTTCTAGTGAGTCGGGTTCATTGTTAATGGGTAGTCAAACTTGGGCGCGGTGGATTGAGACTCTCGTTCTTACAATCCCTCCCATATACCGAACCAAGCTAGCTCTCGCGTACACACGGTCGATATACCAACTATATGCAAATCTTAACATATTCCGAGGCTATCGATCTTACGGAAATGTATGATAAACATGAATCATGCAAGTTTGTCAAGCAAACATTTCATCAAACATATGGTATGCGAAAGTTGGAAGAAAGACAATTAATCAACAAATCAACCCAACCAACAAAGATTAACCCTCATTAAAACCCATTATCCCCCACTAATCCTAGATTAATCACTACTCAATCATACTCATGGGAAATTCAACATTTACCAAAGATTGCAAAAGGAAATCAACAACAACATTAAACATTTCTAATTAACAATAAGTAGATAACAATAATCGAAATGAAAACTTAATTAAAAGAAAGATTAAGTAGAGAAACGATACCCACTTGGAGAAAGATGAGAACTTTGATATCAATACAAAGATTTCGTCACAAATCTTTGAATATAACCCGAGTTCATACACTAAACCAAATCGAAATCACTAATTAACCGACTAATTTGCTTAATTATAGAAGATTAATACAAGATTAAACACTAATTCTATGAGGGTTTTAGATCTAGGGTTTCGTGCCCTTTAATTATATGAGAGGGTCTATTTATAGGTTTACAAAATGAAGGAAAGATGGGCCTCGAGAAGCTTCATGGACTGGCCAAGTCACGACCGTGAAATGAGTTTCATGGTCGTGAAACACGTCTCACGACCGTGAAACTGCAAGTCACGGTCGTGAAGGAATTGGCAGAGCAAGGTCATCTTTCACGGACAAGTCATGACCGTGAAGTGCATTTCACGACTGTGACTGAGCTTTCACGACCGTGAAATGGGTTTCAAGGCCGTGAGCTCAAATGCACGATACTCTAGCTTCTTGGACATGCATCTCACGACCGTGAGATGCATTTCACGCCCGTGAGATGCTCATTTCCCTTCTTCCTTCGCATGACTTTGTTGCTTCCTTCCCGGTTTCGCTTGCCTTGACTCGGGAGGGCTTTGGCGCATCGAGTAGGGCCCCCCAAGGGTATGTGGGGCCCCCAAGGTATGCCGTGGGTCCTCCGAATGATTCACCTTCTTCTTTGTTGATCAAAAGTAGGTAGAAATTGCCTCAATTGACGGTTTACCTACAAAAACACGATAAAAGCGAGAAACATGCTAGAAGAAGGTAAAACACGTAGAAACGCTCCTAGGGAGCGTTAAAGGCAAGCAAAACGAGACAAAAAGGGGTGAAAATGTAGGGTGAAATGACACTATATCAACTACCACCCTTTTTGAACTTCCCCTTACTATTCTCAATATCGATATTGAGTACATCCTTGGAGGTGCTAACATTTAGCCCCATGTCTCTCTCCGCTTGCACAAGCATCTTGTGCAACTCATGAAGAGAGGTTTGCATATTTTTCATATTGTAGTTTACCCTAAACTGCACATATGCCTTAATTTTTCCCAAGGAGTGTAGTACACGGTCAATTACGAGTTGTACGAGAATATCAACCCCTTGCAATTTAAGAGTCTCGACATGCTCAATCAATTTGAGTACATGAGGGCTAACTTTTTGGCCCTCTTTAAGATTCATGTCGAAAAACGCGGAAGCCGTCTCATATTGAATGATCCTCGGAGCTTGTGAAAACATGGTCACAAGCTTGGCATAGATCTCATAGGCCGTGCTCATCTTTATGGCACTCCTTTGAAGATCGGCCTCCATAGAGAAGATCAAAACATTTTTGATCGCGGCGGCTTCCTTTTGGTAAGCCTCATAGGCTCGCCTTGCGGCGGCGGTTGACCTTTCATTAGGTGTTTCGGGAGAGGCTTCGGTAAGGTAACGAAGCTTGTCGTCACCTTCCGCGGCCAAGCAAAGTTGCGCATCCCAATCGGCTAAATTAGCGTCATTCTTTTCTAACTTGCATCGATCCATGAAGGATCGAAGCCATGAGACATTCGTGAGAGTTGGAGCCTTGGTGGTGGTGGATGAACTAGCCATTGCGATTGTAGAAAGTTAACTACAAATTTTAGACATAAAGCAAATGTCAACATTTATCATTTTAAATACTTGTAAACATTTTAAACAAGTTTTAACATTTAAATAGTGACCTCTACCCAACTATTATAAATGATTTCGATATCCAAATTCATATCAACTTGGGCACGGTGAGCCGATTCATCCCTTATTAACATAATTCAGTGGATTAAATCTTTAATCGATTGTACATTAGAACTCTCGGTCGATAATATTACTTTAATATTTATCTTAAGCCCGGAACACATGCGGCTACGGTCGCGAATACTTCTGTTGAACTCAATCCAAATTTCGAAATAATAACCTTTATTACCCCACTTACCCAACGTAACAAGTTTAGTACCCCGGTGAGCCGAGCCTACTTCCTTGCGAAATTGAGATTCATAGGTTCTACAATTTGGTAAGGCTTGATCTCAATTATTTATTATGAAAGGTCATGTCAATTTATTATCTATCTCGTTTAAGTGAACTAAATCGATGAATTAACGATAATTTTAATTGACATGGTCGAATACTCGATAAAATATGCATGTCATGTTCTGGCGATTTGGCAATGCATGCAAACATATTAAATAAAATGCAAGCATAAAAATAACATTCCTAGTATGACTACCTTTCCTAGAATAGAAAATCATATAATCTATTACAAATTCGGAAACCAACTCCTTTGGTCCCTTGAACTTCATAAGCACGCCTCCCAAAGTCACAGTCTCTCTAGGAACGCCTTTCCGAATGGCACCGTCTTTGGGAAACTCCAATAATACAAATGATTACAAAATATATAATAAAATTACAATAATTTCCTATTATACATTTGTAAAATAAAATAATACAATAAAAGTGATACGATATCACATTAAATTACAACCGAATCAATATTCCCTTACATTCCGGGTAATATCGATTAAAACTAAGGCCATACAAGGAAAAATTACATAATTCAAAATTACATAAATAAATTATGACATTCATAAAAGAAAATGCAGCATTATAATATGTATAAAACATGCTCATATTTAAATGCCAAATCGCCCTATTTAACGGTTTATATCATATATAACCCGATTTTACGGAAATGCGTGATAATAACACTTTAAAATCACCAAACAATACTTAAATCATATTTAAGTCCAAGTTAATTATCCCAACTGATTTAGGCCTCAAAAATTATTCATCACTCAATTTTTGACAATAATTCAACTTGTTGTTATATAATTGCTCAAAATTAGACTTTAAAATCATATTTTAATCAAATAAATCCAAATTTAATTACAATAATTTCAAATTTTGAATTTTAAATTTTTGTACATTCTGTAACATTTCCATGACACTCATAATGTCAAAAATCAAGGTTAAAAATTTTGAATCGATTTTGAGAAAAATAGTTGCGCTTTATCGGTTTTATCAAATAAAATACATAAAGCATGCGAAAATTAATCATATTAAATTTTCAACTTAATATCTGAAATGTGAGACATTTAAGAAACCTAGAATAAATTTCTCATGACATGAAATTTATTTTAGCTATATTTGCTAAATAAGTCACTATTTATGCCATTTTTACATTAAAAATTCATAAATCATGCTAGACAAATCACATCAGTCTGAAATTTTCAAGTCTTTCAGGAAAACATGCACGTGACAAATACTAAAATTTCATGATTAGATTCGAAGCAGAACTATTTTTAACCATTTGACCTTTATTTATTTCATTTTATCATATAAAAGTCATAAATCATGAGAAACAAGTCTACTTCACACGAAATTTTACATACAGTAAGTAAAATGCATGTATGATATTGTGTAAAAATTTCACGGTCAGAAGATAAGTCTAACTTTTTTTTAGCATTTTAAACATCATTTTACTCATTAAAATGTAATAAAAACACTAAAAATCATATTTGAGCAATATAAATTTCCATAAATCATCAAAATGACCTAAAGTCATATTAGGACCAGAATATATTGACATGCAAATGACTTTGTGATTTTATCTCATAAAACACAAATTACTAGTTTTCTTTAAGTTACATTAACTCGAAAAAACTATAAATCGATTATGCATGCAACAACCAAAGCTCTGATACCACTTGTAAGTTTCTTAAACTCGATATTAGACATTTTTAATATCATTTTATAATTAGTTTACTCTTAAACTATTAGGATCTTATGCATGCATAACAAAAGAATAAGAAGAAACAATTTGCTTACATTGATTATGAATAAATGGGCACAATATTTGAACTCCTTTCAAATATTGTTCTTGAGCTAGTAATATGAGGATGATCTTCCAAGTTTCAAAGTAGAAACTCTCCAATTAGTTGCACCCAAGACTACCCTTAATCACTACTAAAATACTACACTAATATTAGAAGTAGTAGCCCTTACAAGTATTTCTAATAACTCTTATTACTACACTTAGTAATTTTATTAGAAATATTATGAAGTCAAGTTGTAAAAAAAACTTCTCAAGCTTTTCTTAGAGAGATATGAGAGTTTTTATGAGAGATAAACTATTTGCATGTATGATCTTGATTGAGATGGATGAAGCCTTATAAGAAGGAAAAATCCCTCTTATTTTGTACATGTGCACCGGCCACATGCCCCATGGTGGGGTGTGTGGTCACTTTCATTTTGTTCTTCACAAGAAAGGTTGAGTATATAGGTTTATGCAGTAATGATTTGGTCTAATTCTCAATTAGAACAAAATTACAAACTAAAATCCTACCCACTAAACTCACAAAACCGGTGCGCCTATGTAAAATGGGTGTCTATTTTATTTTTGCATTTTGTCATTTGTCACATATGTGACATGTGGACATGTTACATGTAATTTTAGCTTATAATGTGCATTTAACCAATTTAAATGCAATTTCATAACAAATAAATTAGACTTAACATTTTAAATCACATTTTATAATTACATTTAAATAAAATGGGTCATCTTATATATGGTTAATATAATCTACAACAATTTGTAATTATAATCAACCAATTTTGCTTATCTCAAATGTTTCATAAACATAATGCATTCTTAGTAATATAGCAATTAAATTACTAAAATGAATCTTATTTAATCATATTACAATAAGATATATTTCTCACTTAAAATATAAACTTGGTTCAATTTAAGGAATTAATTAATCTGTATCGTTATACAATAAATTAATGTACATGATTAGGGGATTGTCCTTTAGGTGTGACCTCAAGGGATCAACTGATCACCACTGTCATACGATAGCAACGTCAAACTCCAATGAGCCAATCGTTACCGATTTATGTTGACCAGTTGACTATAATATTCATCATCCCTCTGTATTCTTATTATTGAAATTTAATTATGTGATCGCACTATTGTTGAGGACACTTACTTCAACAATTTGATGTTGGGCAATACGCGGAGGGACTTTCGATCACGCTGAGCTTTGAGTCTTTATGGTTGGAATTGGATTGTTTTGTAACCGGTTTTGATATTGTTTTTATGACTTTCTTTATTTAATAAAGTACCTTAATTTGTTTTGATATTGCTGATTTGATTTGTACTACCTTGGGAGATCGAGATGGTAACACTCCATCTTACTTGGTAAGGTCTTGCTAAAAGCGTATGGGTAAGTGGGAGTGTTACATTTACGGTCAAAGGTTACAAATTTGACCTCCAAAATGAAAATGTTACCATTGGATTGGATTGGAGGGAGTATAAGACAAAGTTCACTTCAACTTTTTTCATTTTAGTTCAGCTCAGTTAAGCTATGTTTACTTCACTTGTTTCCATAGTTCGCTTCTATTGGACCAGCTCAATTAAGCTCAGGTTAGCTTAGCTCAGTTCACTTCAACTCTATCGGTTCCTTTCAGCTACTTCTAGCCCAAAAGAATAGGGGATTCGAGTAACATGTGAGTAATTAGTTAGTTGAAACTTTTTTTTCTTCCTTTTTTACTCTTCAGTTATTACAAGAATAATTAAATCATACTCGCTTATGTCATTCGATCATAAATCAACTACATTTTCAACTAGTTTGTCAAACAATTTTAAAATATCAACTATCTTAATGAATATTAGTTAGCCTTTCATTTAGTTTTGTCAAGAGAGCCACAAATGGGTAAAAGATTTGAACCTGATATATATTATATTATATCGAGGGTAAGACACTAGATTTCTATTACTATTTTTGAGCTTCATCGGTCTAAGTAGAGTATATTCTCCGCTTGAATAAAGTTTTGACTAGTTAAGAAACATAAGAAATTCAATGTTTCTCAATAGTGATGTAAAAGTAATATTATTACTCCCTCTGTTTTTTAATATATGATTTTTTCACATTTCGAGACACTCACTTCTCTTATCAATATTTCTCATTATATAAAATTAAATATTAAGATATGTATACTCATATGAAAGAATTTTTTATAAGGAATTTAATGGTATCATTTTTATAATTTTTAAACAAATATATTTTTCGAAATGTTAAAGTCAAAGGCTTACCTCGAAAAAGCAAAACGTCATATATAAAAAAACGGAGGGAGTATAATATCTCAATTCCCAAGTCAATAATTTCACATCCAAAACCAAACCATTTGCAATGGATCCCACCAAAGTTCAAGGCTATTTGTCAGATAGCACATAACAAATGGCTCATATTCCGACTCAAATCCAAATGTAATCTTCGATTAACTTATTCAAGCCGAGCCAATGCAATGACCCATATACGAGGATAATCGTGGCCGACCAAATGACAATGTATTTGCGAGAACTTATTCAATGTAAAAGTTGAAGCAGGGTGACTCCGACATATATATGTTCAAGAAACAAATTAATTCAATTAATTTTTTTTCTTTCTAAAAAACTAACTATAACTACTGCACGGAGAATTGGAGATGGATCTGAATTGTGTTCGATAAACGTATAACATATTTTGGGTTGAGTTTTGTGTGAGAGTAAGGATATCAAGAAAGCCTTATAGCCCGCCTTCAGAAGTTACATGACGTTCAACAAACTTAGGTTTTCCCTGCCCATTTAGGGGTGTTTGGTTGAGGGGTTTGGAATGGATGAGAATGAATTTGGGCAAATCTAGTGTTTGGTTGACTTGTTTTGGAATGGAGTTAGATACTTGATGGATTCTAACTCCATTCCAACCCCCTAGAATTTCATACCTCCCCAAGTTTCTAACTCCATTTCCTTATAGTACAAATAATAAACCTACCAAACAAGTTTAGGGGTCGAACGGAAGGAATGAAATGGTATGGAATTTCATACCACTAAGGATTGAATTCTATATCCCATACTTGCTTTATATTGTTTGGTTCAGCCTTGGAATGTAATAGAATGTCAAAGATAATGGAATGAAGTTTGAATCTTAGTGTATGACTTGGGTATGAGATTAGAGAGGGTTGAATTGGATTTAGAATCATTAGGATTCTAATTCCATTCCAAAATTCCCCAACCAAACACTAAAATGGATCAAATCCATTCCATTCCATTCCAACACCCCCAACCAAACACCCCAGAATGGTATGGGAATGTCAATTCATCCCTCTATGATATGAGATTCTAATCTATTCTATCCTTACTTATTAAAGCAACAACCACAGAGCTGATGTGTCAGCCTGTGGTTGAAAGTCAACTTTATAAAGTAATACATTCAGTGGGACCCACATTCATAACCCACGTTCAAATGAATGAATTATTTGGCTTGATGCATATAAATTTGCTGATTTAATCGTTTTAATTGCAGTATACAATATAAATACCAATTTTTAAGTCATTAGTTTATATCCAATATTGTATAATGTCATTAATTAATATCCATTGTCATCTATGTTAATTAATATGATTACTTTTATTAATTCTGCTGTATTATATGTTAAAACTACTCAATATTGCAGCAATAAATTGCAGGGACCTTGATCTGTTCATGCAATTAAAACCCCAAACAAATCTTCTTAAAATATTAGTCCTTCGAATTGAGCAAACATTAATAATTTTAAAAACAAAAAAATAATAACTGTTACCTTAATAAATGCACGAGAAAAACGTCAGAAATATGGTGTTTAATAGAGGGAGTAATAAACAACCAATCGAAATAAACAGAAATTTAAAAACCCAGCTATTTTCTCTAAAATTTGTACATGATTTTTATAAGCTCATGCATGTCACATAAAAACAAATGAAATAGTCAACAAATTGAGTATTTTTTTTATGTTTTTTTATTCTTCTATTGACTAGATCTACAACTTTAAGGTCTAATATACATGAAAATAAATTTAATATTGGAGAAAAATAAATATTGTTTATATAACTAATAAAAATTTGTTTTTTTATGGAAATAAAAAAACCCAGAAATTTTAAAACTCATCTGAATCGAGATAAAAAAGAATGAAATGCTCATGAAAATAAGTATATATTTATATATTAAAATAAAAAAAACACTTCACATTAAAACAAACCATAAATTACAAATATACACTCAACGCATTTTGTAAAGAAGCATGTATGATTTGTAACTTATTGTAATTTATGGTGTATATCATAAATTGATGATGATGAAGTGATACTTTTAAAGATATAAAAACAAAAAACAACAAAATTGGATTGATAAAGTGGGAATGATAGTATTGAGAGGAATACGAGTGAGACTATTGAGTTAAGAGGGAGGCTGAGAGCTTAAAATAAAATTAGGTGGAGAGAGTTGTATTGTGAGTGACATGGAGAGAGGGAAGGTGTAAGGTGGAAGAGATGTTCTATATATATGGAGGCTTCTTAAGGTAGGGTTTACAACCTTCTTCACCTATTAAATGGGTCGTGTTTTTGAACTCTGTGTTGGGCTGCTTTTCATTCAATAAGATTACGATATTATTTGAGTTGCGTGAGTTATTTTTCTTTCGTCTTAATCATTTATCCGCCTTTAATTAAAATAGTTCTCACAAACATTAAAAATAGGCAAGTAAATAACCGGGACGAATGAAATACTTTTTCTATTATTACAACTTAAATAGGTTGAATGGTTGGGTTGCGTTTCTTAAATTTATGATGATAATTTGTGTATATAGAATGTTATGTGTAGGTTTATAAATTATGAAGATGGATTGCATTTCTTAAATTGTAGCGTTCTCTTAAGATCAAAACAGTTCAAATTGCATATTACTTGCATAGGTAATACAAGTTTTCTTTTCTCCTAGCATACAAGTGTTTTTTTTTATCTTATCTATATAAGTGATATATTATTTCATCGGTTTAAGTTTAAGACGATTGCTCCTGCCTCAAACAAGAATTTGTGATATATTCCCTCCGTTTCGATCAGTTGTTGTCGTTTCATTTTCACACAAAGACCAAGGAAAGAGTAAGAGACCATTTGTGGTTTTACTTAATAAATGACATGTGGACAATAATGTCATTGAGAGATCAAATTACTCATTGAAACCCTTCCTATTATAGAAAGAACAACAAATAACTGAGACACCATAAAAAGAAATAAGACAACAATTGACCGGGACAGAGGAAGTATGTGAAAGACTACCATTTATTATCGAGTTTTCAGTTAACCATAGGTCACTAAAAGACAAAAATGTATCTCATTATATAACCAACTAGAGTAAAAGATATTATAACAAGATATTATACAAGAGTTTGAAACAAAGTAATTAATTACATTACAATGTGAGTAACACATAACTAGAAAGAGAAACGATAAGTTCCAATATATCATATACGTAGACCACTCAAGCGGGTTGTACCTCGATTTAAGATACATATCATATCTTATACGGATTGCGTCAAATTAGGGTCAAGTTATACATGTTATAGATACAGGCCACGGGAAGCGTAAGATTCAAAATAATATCATTTATGTAACATCGTATATTGTGAAATTCAACTTCATGATACTAATTTTATTTTTCGTATGTTAATATACCAAGTTTGCATAGACAAAAAAGAAGAGTTGCTATTGAATTTTTGGCATACGGTCATTAAAGGGCAATAAATGGCTTTTATAATAAAATCAACAATGGTGAAGAATTTTTTTTAATGATTTTATAGTAGACGTTTGAATAAAGAAATTACAATGTAGAATACAATAGTAGGAAAAGAAACAACAAGATCCCTGACATTTCATATATGTAGACAAGCCAAATGGATATGACGTCAAGTTAAGATACAGTCATATATGGGTCATATGAAATGAGGGTCGGGTTATACAAGTCACAAGTTACGGGTTAGAGTATGATTGAAAATAGTATAATTTACTTAGCACTATATGATGTAACAATTTAGTGTTATAGTATTTTATTTTATTTTTCGTATATTAATATGATGATTTTGTATGGATATATTTGAAATGCAAAAGTTTGGTTAAAATCATTGTCTTTTATTAGGACCATTATGTTCAATTTCTTAATTGTTATTGAATTTTCAATTTAATTTAATACCTTAAATATAACCAGCAAACTTTTTTTATTTCAGCTTTTAATAAAAACGACGTTTAAAAAAGCATACCCGTGCAATTTGCACGGGTTTAAAATTAGTTTCACCGCTTGAACCAAACGACCTCTTATATTTTTTTTACCATTCCTACACACGATAACACGAATACTATTAACATAAAATATACAGTTCGTCTACGAATATGAATTTATGAATATGATTAGCATTAATTCATTAAACACGTTTTTGAATGAACACAGCTTTTTTTTTTTGTTCTTGTTGTTTGCAAATATTCTATTCCAAATAATTGGTTATTTTTAATTCATATCTCCTAATTATTCCCTACTACTTTTTCTGTCTATTATAGAGGACAAATTCCATTTTCTATCTTAATTATCATATCAGAAACCCCTTAATTGAAAAAAAAAAAATACAAAAATTGAAGAAAACCAACAATATTGTTAATAAATAATAATCATACTAATTTTAATAATTCAATGGAAGCAACTTCTTTTACACAGATTACTAATCTGAATTCCATTGATCTTTCTTCTTCTGATATTAATAACTCTGTGTCTCTCCTCAAACAGGTTTTCTTTAATCTTCATTCTTCTAATTAATTCATATTGATTATTAATTAATTATATTATTATTTAAGCATGATTATAGTTGCTCTTAATAGGATAAATTTACTGTAAATTTATCCTATTTTCATCAGGGTTTTACTGACTTAAACAAATACCTTTTAATTAGATACCGGTGATGATAAAAAAACAAAAACAAACGATTAAGACGGAAAGAGTATTCCTATTTCCGCAAATTCTTAGTTCAAACGGCCAATTCCGCCTTAAACAAATAAGACGGGATTTCCCCAAATTCTTAGTTCAGACGGCCAATTCCGCCTGAAACAAATAAGACGGGAATTTGTGGCCATTTATGGTCAAATGTAACCACCATAGTTCCGCCAGTGTTACAACTTAGGATAACTTCTTTTCTAAAAGGGGTCACACTTAACGGTAAAATGATATTAAAACCCCGTCTTATTGTTTCAGGCGAAAATGACTGTCTGAAAAAGGACCAACTGGATAATCGTCAATTTAATATGAGAGACTAATAATTTTGTTATTGATCATCACAAAAATGATTAAAATTTCTGAGATTTGAGGAGTAATTATCTCTGGTTATGGATTAATTATGCAGGCATGTTTAGAGAGTGGGTTTTTCTATGTTGTAAATCATGGAATAAGCCAGGAATTTATGGATGAAGTATTTGCTGCAAGCAAGAAATTCTTTGATTTACCAATAAATGAAAAGATGAAGCTTTTAAGAAATGAGAAGCATAGAGGATATACACCTGTTCTTGATGAACTTTTAGACCCTGAACACCAAGTGCAAGGTGGGCTTTTTACAATAAGGGTTGTGTTTTTGTATAAAGTGCCGAAAGCCGAGAAATTTTCTCTAGGGCCGCTTTGCATGATTTAAGCATATTGTTATACTAAGTTTGATGTTTTTATGTTTTGATGGCGTAAAATTGTGCAAATTGTATAAAATTTATATTCGCTTGCCATTAAGAGCGTTTATTTAGTCGCCGGCAGTGGCGGAACCAACATTTGAAGTTAGTGGCAGAAAATTGAAAATTTTAACTAAAAGATCTCATTTTTGGGGGGCTACTTCCACGGCTAGCTTCCCACTAGGCATTAGTTGTGCTACAAATCACCACCGTAATGGTGATGTTGTTGAAGACAAAAACATTGTCGCATGTTCAAAGTTGTGGTATCTTGCACTGTATTATCTTGAAATTTATTTGTTTTTCATGATTTGGGTTGTGTTCTCGAGTTTATTTGGGTTATTTGACTTGTTAAAGGAGTGTAAATGCCCAAGTTAATAACTAATGCAACTAGTCTTTTCGAGACGTTAAGCAGTGCTCTAGTCTTATGAAATATAGGTTACTAATGCGTAACTTCTGAAAATGTGAGCGGAGTGGTTTCAGTTCAATGTGCAGTTAATGAATTTGTGTGTGCTCCATTGAGGCTTTACTGTTGGTTGCCTCTAGCTCCCTAGTTATGATTCCCTATAACATTGTTTTTTTTTTGTACGTCAAATGAACGTGGGTTGTCTAGCTGTAGGAGATTTCAAGGAGGGGTATTATATAGGAGTTGAGGTACCCGATGATGATCCTGAAGCTGAGAAGCCGTTTTACGGGCCAAATGTTTGGCCTGCCACAGGTAATGTATTGGATGTGTTGCAAAGAGCATCTTTATACAGCACTGTTGCTTAAGTAGTTTTTTAGGCTTGTAGAAGTTGAGGAGAAAGTCGCTCCTGAGTCCTAACTAAACCGTATACTCTGAGGTTAAGAATGAAGCAGATAGTAATTCAATCTTTCTGGTTTCTCTTATATGCTAGATATATTGCCGGGTTGGAGGGAGACTATGGAGAAGTATCATAGCCAAGCACTGTAAGTCGCTGATCAATGAGAAGCGATTACCAACTTATTTTTTTCTTCTTTATGTTTAGTTGTTCCCAACGATGTACCATTTTGTTTATTATACAATATATGCTGGTGTGGTTGCCAAGTCATGATCATTTGCGTGTTGCACTCTTTGTCCTAATCCTGATATTATTTTTTCTTTTTAACCTACAAATTTTTACAATTGATCAGCTTATATATATTTTTGGGTCAAATATTACTTACTTTTATCTAAAACTTTGGTAAGCTCTACCACGGTCTCTTACCATCCTTGACCACTCTTAACCACTACACTCACCACCCGCAGCCATGCCCTTCCTCCTGTTGCAGGCCCCACGCTTTGCATCACCATTCCTCTACAGTCTTTCCATCACAGTCCTAACACCCTCTCTGCTTTGTCTCTTGCAGCTCCAACCTCAACCAGCCACCTTTAAACTTTGAATAGAATCCCCAAAATCAGAATAAATGCTGAATTTGAGAAATAGAAGTAAAGGGGATGCCTAACCGGAATGTAGAGGAAGATACACAATGAGATTAGGAAAAAGAAACCATATCCTAGTAAGATGCCTCCAAACCCTTTACATAGGGAGTTATGCTCGTTTATTTTGTCCTGAACTTGAGATCACTCAGATGGGTATGACTTATGAGGAAGACACCGGCATGTAATATGTGATTTCATCAAATTGAGGTAGGACAGGTAGGAGAGTGGGTTAGACTTCAGATGTAAACTTGTCTGGTGATAACTGTTTTCCAGCTCGAGGGTCATAATAGGTAGAGGAACGTAGAGAGTATGTTGTGATATGACGATGAGCTTTCCTAAAATCGGTAGTACTTGTGACGGTGCTATTTTTATATTCTCTCAAATTGCGTCAAAACTATCTTCACAGGATGGAGCTTGTATATAATACTGTTTCCATATATCTTTGTAATTTATACTTCCAGTGCCCTATTTTTGTGATTGTTCATTTCTATGTTGTCATTGTTGTATATGTCTAAAACACAAGAAGAGGTATTTCTATTCTAATTGTATGTGATCTACTCTTGATCAGTGAGGTAGCTAGGGCTGTTGCAAGGATGATAGCTCTTGCCCTAGACCTTAGTGAAGATTTTTTTGATAAACCGGAGATGCTTGGGAATCCTATTGCAACACTACGACTCTTACACTATGGAAGTGGTGAGGCAACTGTCCATTCGTTATATGACTATATCAATTTTTTTTTTTTTTTGTGATAAGGTAAGGAAACTATGACTATATCAATTTAAAATCTGTATCAAACTATACCTATTAAACAAAAATTATGGTTCTTCTTTAGCCCAAGTTTCTGAGCCATCAAAAGGAATATTTGGAGCCGGTGCACATTCTGATTACGGTCTGATTACGCTTTTGGCCACCGATGATGTAGTGGGTCTGCAAGTATGAATGGTGCCAAATTCCTGTAAGATAATCAGCATTATATTCTTTGTAATGTAAAATTGTTGGTGACTTTACCTTTTATACGAAATGCAGATATGCAAGGATTGGGATGCCAAACCTCAGATATGGGAATATGTCCCACCTGTTAAAGGGTGAGTCTTTTGTTCTTCTAGCTAGCATAATGGCATTATGGCAAGAATGGAGTGAACCATCTGTCTGATACTCCGATTGTGTATTCCTAATATTTTTCAGGGCATTTATCGTGAATCTTGGTGACATGTTAGAGCGCTGGAGCAACTGTGTTTTCAAGTAAGCCCATCCTGACATAAATTCGCATATGTTTCATGTGTATATATGCATGGTATGATTTGCATGGGTGATGGGGCGCTTATCAATTTGCTCCAGCAACTTTTGTACTCCCTACGTCCCAATCATTTGTTTACCTTTGATTATGATACCCCTCACAAAGAATAGAGAAGGTAAACAAATGGAGGAGACGGAGGAAGTATATAACTTGCTTGTGGGCAACTGATGGCTGTCAGTGCTGAACAGTACCTTGTATGTAGGCCGATCTTATGATAATCTTGTTGGGAGACAGCTTCACATGAGTATATAATTCTCGTTTTTTTCATGAACCGTAATTGTTTTCTACTTATCTGTCATAGCAACAGATTTTTTTTGCATAGGTCTTAAATGTTTTACGACATTTGTTGGCTCCTACAGATCCACTATGCACAGGGTTCTAGGGAACGGTCAAGAAAGATATTCGGTAATCCTCTTCAGAAATTTTCATCTTCTCCTTGTCCCTCGCCTTTTTTTTTTTCTTTTTTTGTAGAAACGATAGCTCTATGCCTCTATGAATGTAAAGTTCAACTTCCTTACTCCTTTAATTGTTTAGAAAAGCAGTTTTCATTGGATGTTAAATATGTTATCATGGATGAACCTGCTAAAGCTACAACTTACGATTTTTTATTTTCAATGTTTAGTACGGAGTAATATATTATGTAGCTGACATACTAATTTCACTTTCTACTTCTATTTTTTATTTGGCTTCTAAGACGAGTTATCGCTTGGGTGCAGATTCCATACTTCGTTGAGCCGAGCCATGAATGTCTTGTTGAATGTTTACCAACCTGCAAATCAGAAACTAATCCGCCCAAGTAAGTCTTAACATCTTGCCGTATTATATACCAGTGTACCTATCTCGGAGGCCCTCTGCACTTATTAGTAAAGGGTTGACAATTAACTACTTTAACAAGACCTCTAAGCTCAATTCCCGTGAATGCAATAGCGTTAAAACTCAGGAGAAAGAGCTTTACGTCCCTGTGCTCCTAGTTGGATGGTACAAAAAAGTGTCCCCTTAACAAATCTAGGCCAGAAAATGTTTAATATTGGATGTATAGAATTATTTCATATTTGATTATTAATTACGCCAGCCTTGCCTCTCAGGTTTCCTCCAGTCCGGTGTGACGAATATCTAAGCAAGCGATACAGGGATACCCATGCTGACCTGAGCACATACAACAAATCATAAATATAGACATACATGATACTACAAAGGGGGATTTCGATTTTACCAGAAGAGCATTATAAAGGATAGTAGATCTGTAGATGTCAAATGAACATGTCCTACCTCCCATAGAATCTCTTGCCTTTTTTTCCCTCCAAAATGTAATTTGTTGTACCACATGTAATTTGTGCATTATGTAGTTTTATTTTGTAAGCTGTAACAACTTACTGATATCAACTAAGAAGTTGTTAGCACAGACTACTACTTGCTATTTGACAGGAAAATTGGTTATTAACTCAAGAAGATAGAAATGCGTGGCGAAATCATGATTTGTTGGTGGCAAAAGTTTTCAAGGGAACGAATTACAAATGGAACAAGCTAAACTAAGAAACAAATATATTCTTAACTAAAAGTTACTAATGGAACTTTAATAGGATTTATGGTTTTTTTTAGAAATGACATTATCTTTGGTAATATTCATATCGATGGTAGTATTACGATTTGGAATGAGATTAGACAAAAGGATATCAACAATCCCGATAAAAGACGAGTCGGTTAGAGACACTATCCTTAACTCAATAAGGATAAAATTTGGGGGAAAAACCTAGAAATGGTTTTCTTAAGCTAAATTTTGACGGATCGAAAATAGATGGAAATAAAACTGCTTTAGTTTATTGTGTAAGAGATCATAATCGTAACAACGTGGTTCTAATACCATTCTTGTTGTAGAAGCCCTCGCATTAAAGGAAAACATTAAAGCAACTAAATTATTAGGAATGTCAAAGTTGATAGTTGATGTGTTATCAGCAAAGTTGCAGTACTTGGCAAATTCCGTTGGAATTTTCAAGTATTATCAAAGATGTGAGGTTATACCTTTCTTTTGTTCGAGGAAGTTATAATTAAAAATTACTTTTGTGAGACCAACAAAGCTGCGGACTTTATGACCTTTATTGGGCATCCTTGTCCAATTAACTTTTTCAAGGTGGTTTCAAAGTCGATAACTTCAACTTATTTATATCATTCAAAATATGAGATATGTTGGTCCTACCTAAAATGAGCAATCTAGTTACTACTGGCATAAGGTATATGGGTGATAATGAGACAAGACAGCTCGCGCGCAACTCGAGATCGACTCGGTCAAAGCACGGCTCGTGTGAGCTCGGCTCAGGCTAGGGCTCGGCTCAAGAGCTTAACGAGTAGAGCTCCCGAGCAGCTCGAACATGTGTGATTAGATAAGATATTGCTCTTATTTTATAAAAAAAAATTGTATCATGAATATATATTTGTATCACAAATATCAAATGTCTCACTTATTTGCCAATTATCTTTACATATAACCTTCGAGCCCAATTATTTGAAATTATCAGAAGAAAAAAAAATCAAAAAATCAACAAGTATATATAGGCTCAATTTGAGCTTGAGTTTGGCTCGAACTCGTGTTAAAGCTCGCAAACTTGATAATGATCACATTTTTTCCAAGCTCGAGACCGACTCGAGCTCGAGTATTAATTCTTGAGCACAAGCCGAGCAAGGCTAAACTCGGGCTCGGCTCGTTAGCACTCCTAATAAGGTATACTAGGAAAATAAAATATTAAACTAAAAACCTTAAAATTTATATTGTTCATGGGGTGCGAGACATGCGACCATTCCTGTCGATCCATACCTAGACATTGCTAGGTAGATTTAAATACATGTAATTTTATAAAGAAACGTTTGTTTAAGATATACATATTCATCTTAAACAATAAACATGTCAAATAAATGGATGAGATTAAAAAAAATAAAAACTTAGACAATAAACATGTCAAATAAATGGATGAGATTAAAAAAAATAAAAACTTAGAGAATGGTAAATTCTTGTCTCATCCACCCTTTATGGGTAACATTAGACCCAATTTACACTTAAGAAGAGTATGACCGTCTTACAAGAGACTAACAAATTTTATGGAGCTTTGTAAGGAGATTGTATCGTTATTAAAGGGAAACCCATTCTTTCCGTTTCTGATTTTCTCTCCCTTTCCCGTCTTTAACCAAATGGCCCCCTAAACAGTGGTGGAGCTAGCCAGTAGGGCTGAGCAAAAAATTCGAGTATCCAAACCGATCTGATATCTGATCCGATTCCGATCCGAATTTTTGGATACCCGATCCGAAAATTAGGTTTGGATCGGATCTCCGATCCGAAATCTTTGGTTTTGGTTTGGATATGGATAATAGAAATAAAATATTTGGATATCCGATCCGATCCGAAACTATAATTTTCTTTTATAATTTCGAGAAAATACAATGTTATTTCATAAAACAACTTATAAAAGTTTAAATTATAAGAGAAATATGTAAGTGGTATTTTAATTTTATGTCGAGAACATTAAAGTAAGATCACTAAAGAAAATCAGTGTGTAAAACGATGAATATTATCGTTCTTCAAACTTAATTTTAATGTAAATTCCAAAATATGGATATCCGATGGATATCCGTATCCGATCCGATTATTTTGGATATTTGATACATTTGGTTTGGATATTGGATATCTAAATTTAGGAATTCTAATTTGGATATCCGATCCGAACTAGCACTTTGGATCGGATATCCGATCCGTGCTCTGCCCTAGAGCTAGGGGGGCTAGCAGGGGCGTTTGTCTCCCTTGGCGGTTAAAAATATCAAAAATTTTGTTTAAGTTTTTCGAAATTATTTCAAATGCATCTTATGTAATTAGTCATCCCCCCTCTCCTCCCCTAAGTTTAAATCCTAACTCCACCACTGCCCCTAAATTCTATACGGGTATAATTTAACAAGTTGGTTAACAAGTTCAATCTCATAATATAATTGTCTCTCCATTCCAATTTAAAGTTTTTGATCTATATTTATAAGATCTGCATTTTTCTCAGCTTGTAAGATTTAAACTGAACTAAAACTTTTATGATATGGATTTTCTTATAACTATACTTAAGATCAAAACTAAACTTAAAAATAGTGCTCCTACAATTTATTCACTTATATTACACCAATTGTTCTATAAGACCAAATTTAGCAAAAAAATTAGCCTAATAGCACAAAGTCCAACTAAATAATTTAATACACTGATAAAAAAAGTTCATTTTGATAACATATTTTTTTTTGATAACTTATATATTCAAATATATCAATATTCATCATAAAATATCAGATAATCAAAATAATACCGAAACCAAAATATCAGATAATTAAATGTAAACTTTGGTCCTCTCTTCTCTTGAGCCAGTCTTATACTATAGAACCTTTTATTTTGACACAAAGATTAAAGAAAGAGTGGGGGACCATTTGTGATTCCACTTAGTGGATGACAAGTGGACAATACCCCTGATCAAATTAAACATAGAAAATTGTTCAAATATAAAAAGGATAACAATTGACTGAAACATCGTAAAAAATAATAAAACAACAATTGACCGGGAACGGAGTGAGTATTAAACAATCCAATTGGGCCAAATAAGTCTCTTCCAATTTATGAAACATTATTCCAACGAAAAAGGCCCAAAAGAAAAGAAATGAAAGGCGGGAATGATTTATAAAGAGCCACAAATCTTAAAACCCTAACCCTCATTTCGCCGACTCCTCCTCTCACTCCCGAAAACCCTAGTCTCTCTCCTCCAGGTATTCTCTTTCTACATTCTCCGAAATATTTCTCTGCATTTCTTCATCTATTCTATCAATTTTATTGATTTATTGATTGTTATTTAGTCGAATTGCTACTTATAAGTGTAATTTCTTTTTTTGCCTTTCTAAAATTCGGTTCTTAATGCTTCTATGTTTAGCTGTCAAATTTGCTAAAATATGTTTAATTTTATTGAATATATTTGATTTCTGATACAAACATTTGATTTGTTTATAAATGGTGGATTATATGTGGAAATAAATTAGTAATTACTAATGTTTGTTGCTTAGATCTTACGGTTTTTATACCTAGGTAATTAGCAGGTGTAATTTCATGTTGAAAGATTTACTACCTGTACGATAACAATATTATCTCAGTGTCTCAATCGTTCTCTATAATTGCGGGGTAAGGCGGGGTTGGATGTACGCAGCTTTCCTGTGTTAGCGATGACTGTTTCCGAAAATGATTTAATAATATTTTAGGATTTTTGCATTTGGGCTTTTAATAATATGTCCGTTTTAACAAAAAAATGAAATTATTGATGACTTAATGTCTTCGCTGATTGGTAATAACTATCGGCTATTTTTTGCTTGATCCATGTTCACCAGAAGCTCTCGAAAGTTTTGTTGATTCATTTGTATGATTAGCACTCATTTCGCATCTAGATTTTGAGTTGTTATGTCATTCGTTCTGTCTCAGTTATTTGTTTGCGCTCTAGTGAAGTTTATGGGGATAGTCAGTTTTACACAGGAAAGTATTTTTGAAATAGAAATGTGAAAGATCGATTTACTTACAGTTGAAGTTTTTACAGGTAGGTAAGTCATGGTTAGGCATAACAATGTTATTCCAAATGCTCATTTCAAGAAGCACTGGCAAAACTATGTGAAGACATGGTTTAACCAGCCTGCTCGTAAGACAAGGAGACGTCTTGGTATGCATCTCGTTTTCACTCTCGTAATAAGTGATTTGTTGTTGGATTCTTGTCTGTGTTATCATCTAAAAGCTATATGCAATTTCAGCTAGGCAAAAGAAGGCCGTCAAGATTTTCCCCAGGCCTACAGCAGGACCTCTTCGTCCCGTTGTTCATGGTCAAACATTGAAGTATAACATGAAACTCAGGGCTGGGAGAGGGTTCTCTCTTGAAGAGCTTGCTGTAAGTTGTTGATCTTTTTTCCTCTTTGTATTGAAAAGGTTTCCGATATTTTTTTGTTGGGATGTTCTCATTTGACATTTTATTTCTGGTTCTTTTTCCTCTTTGTATTGAAAAGGTTCCTGATATTTTTTTGTTGGGATGTTTTATCATTTGACATTTTATTTCTGGTTATTTTTGTTTTTCCCTATGTTCTTTGTCTTTCTTTTGTGTCTTCAATTACATGTTGCTTCAAGATGTTTCTTAATGTTGACTAATGCTGTGTATTTTTGGTCTTGCTCACTAAACAAACCTCGACTAGTTTTATAGCAACACTTGCATGTTCCGTGATGGTGGGTATGTTGACCATGTTTTTTTTAGCCAATCATGGTTGTTAACTTTGTTGTTGCAGCCAACTGTTTCACTATCAGCTAGTCTTCGACATGTATTGCCTTCAGTTATTTTCTTTTGTCCATGATTGTATATCGATTTAGTTTTTGACACCGTCTCAACCCTCAATTGTGTTTGACTATTCTACCGTGTGGCATTTTGGATTCACTTTTAAGAACATTGTTTTTTTCTCCAAATCCTAGGGTATTCTGCATACCCTTTATAGAGTTTAAGGGTGGATAAGTTAGTCTTACGCATGAGTTTGTGTCTTATGCATGTGTGTCTACTTTGCAGGCAGCAGGTATTCCCAAGAAACAGGCACCAACTATTGGTATTGCAGTTGACCATCGCCGTAGAAACCGTTCCGTGGAAGGCCTTCAAGCTAATGTTCTGAGGCTGAAGACCTTCAAGGCCAAGCTTGTTGTCTTCCCAAGAAATGCAAAGAAGGTTAAGGTAAGAATGTCTTATATACTACATGCATATCCATGCATATCCACGTACATATCTTGTAAGGAGTATCTTGTTATTTTTTTATGAGACCGTCTCACATGAGAACAAACCCAAATCCCTGGGCTTTTCATCACTTAATTGTAGGGTAAATGGGTTGGTTTACCACTTTTGGTATGGAATATTATCCAACATTTGTGAATTATTATCTTATAAGTTATACTTAATGTATTTTGGATACAGGCTGGTGATTCAACTCCGGAGGAGCTTGCTAATGCCACACAAGTCCATGGGGATATCTTACCAATCAGGAGAGAGCAACCAACAATTGAGCTTGTGAAGGTGACCGACGAGATGAAGAAGTTCAATGCTTATAGTAAGCTTCGTCTTGAGAGAACTAACAAGCGCCACCAAGGTGCTCGATTGAAGAGGGCTGCTGAGGCCGAAAAGGAAGATAAGAAGTGAAAACCTTTAAGAATTTTGTCTTAGGTTATTTTAAATCGTTGCTGTCGACTACATTTTGACTCCAATTTTTCTTGGATTTTCCTGTTGTGCGACATTTACTACAAAGACAGTTATGGAGTAAATGTTTTTTTATGGACGTAATTTCAGAGTACTAATCTTGTGCCATTGTGTCTATGTTTTGCTTAAACTGCTGCTTGCTTGCGTTAATTACCTCTCAACTGTTTTCAAACATTTTGATGCTTCAACAATGTTATTGGCAAAGTCCAAGAGATTAGCCCTGTAAAGATTTGAACATATTCGATCTAAAGTGAGCTTATAGGATATGAAATTACACGATCTAAAGAGAGGTGTAATATTCCGTATTATTTACAAGCCACTTATTTCAGTCTACAAGGGTACTCTGTTAAGTGAGTAATGGGAGGCTTTAGATGGGATTCTTTGCTCAGTCAACTCGGCCGAGTGGCTGAGCTACTTGACCGAGTTGGCTCTACTCGACCGAGTCGCGAAACTGCTGGGCCGTTTTCTTATTTTTTTTCCTAGAACCCAATTTCGAGGGTTTAGTTATGAGTGGGTATATAAAGTCTTGAGTAGTCGTTTTACACTTTTACACATTCCAATGTCTTGAAACCCACCCTAAATCCCTAATTAAATATCTTTTGCATTGAAGAGTAAGGATTCCTATATCTAATCAAAGATTTCACCTTTAATCATCAATTATATAGAGGGTAAGTTCATTTAATCTTTATT
This sequence comes from Heliosperma pusillum, assembly GCA_022085475.1. NCBI lineage: Eukaryota > Viridiplantae > Streptophyta > Magnoliopsida > Caryophyllales > Caryophyllaceae > Heliosperma > Heliosperma pusillum. The sequence continues at coordinate 53,597 of JAIUZE010066186.1, forward strand.
CATTTTATCAAATCTTGAGGTATAACCATTTTTATGCATGCATTAGTTAACGGAGACTAAGGATCATTAGGAGATTTTCACTACTTTCTTTATTATGGGTGATTGAGACCTAGAAATTGGGGGAAGACTCTTGGTTCTTAATATTGAGAATTTGGGTTCAAAGTTAGAGTCTTCCCATATGTTGTCCTAACAATTCATAAGGGGACTAAGAATTTGGGGGGTTTGGTTTGTTATTGAGAAATTAGATAACTAGAAGAGTTTGAAATGTGATTGTATGCTATTATGTTGATTATAGAAGTCGATTTTGTAGAGGAAGAATTCTAACATTGCTTGCTTTGGAGCTTTGCTATAAAGGTAGAGATTTCTCTACTCAGTCTTGGTTGAGATGTGTTGTTTGAGATTTGTGATATTGCCCATGTGAATTGTATGATGTATGATGATACATTATGAAGGGATGACTTGGGGTTGTGATATTGTTGGGCCGGAATGGGTACCCGGGTTCCCTTTGTGCCACCATTGTACGCGAAGGGCCTCCATAAGCCTCATCTAGTGAGCCCGCCACTACAGGGGACATGCACGTTCTATGATCTGGGAGTGGTCGGAGCACCACATGATGCCTTGTGATTTATAGCAAGCATCAGGATGCCTTGTGCAAACACCCCTGATTGTGATTGTGAATTGTGATTGTGATTGATACTTGTGGTCAAATTGAATTCGTATAATATTGTTGTTGTGCAATCGTATAATCATGTGGACTTCTCACAAGTGTTTACTATTATATTGCGACATTGCGTATTGATTTCTCTACTCAACTTTGTTTGACGTGTGTTATCTCTTGTGAAATATATTAAAACTATCTACCGTAATCCATCTGACAATTTCCGGTCTTGTGGTGACTTGGCTAGTGTTTCTGGTATAGCATGCATAGCTCGTTGATATTGATGCTTGTGGTGGAGCGTGGTTCGTGTTTTAATAGAGGTATCTAGCTATCACCTTTAGACTTCCTCTTTTACTATTAGGTATTGAGTGCTAGGATTTGGGAACTTGTATTTATTGATTTGGTTTGTAACGGGTAATTTATCTTATGCTATTTAAACGTTTCTTGATTGCCTCTTTCGATGTCCGACATCGTGACATTGAAGAGGGTGACATCTCATTTGCCTTAGCCGGGTAAATGAGGGTGTTACAAGAGGCGTGTGTCTGATAAGCTTCCAATGCTCTATTGTGTTTTTCAAAAGCACATTGTATTACATAAGTCTGGGAACATAAGTTAGGGGCAAATTGGTCACATTCTTTTTTTTTTTTGTTGGAATCATTAAATGGGAGCAAATTTTGAACAAACATTTCATGGGAGTAAGTTTTGAAAAAAATTATTTAAGGGATTAAGTTTAAAAAAGTGGATTATATTAGGAATAACAAAACAACATAATCATTGTCAAAAAAAAAAAACAAGATGATGAAATCCTTTTGCTTTATATATTCCCTCCCATCCACTCTAAATGTAACATTGAGCTTTTGACACTATTCATGGGTGTGAAATATCTATGGTATTATTCCTAATATATAGGAGAAAATATAGTCATGTGAGATCTTGTTATTTGGTTCATCATCATGAATGTTATAAGAATATCAAATTATTTTATTTTTTAATAATGTGTAAAATAAAGATATTTACGTTGCAAAACACGCTTCGATAAGTGTGAAAAGTCTAATATTACCTTTGGTATGGATGAGAGGGAGTACATTATTTTGTTTATACATTTACTACGATTATATTATAATAAAAAAAATAATCATGAATTACATCTTGTTTCTGCATTCATCTATTTCCATATTATCCCCTTTCCCATCTCTTTCTTCTCTATCTTCAGTTCCCTTACCAAATATTTGTCCTACATCTAACCCAAAAATTAATTTATCTACAAAAGCTTAATACGAGTCTTCATTTTCATTACTATTAAATGTTCCTCAATCTAGCTTGAAGGGCATAAATTAATGTATGATATGTAATTAAATAATACTCCCTCTGTCCCAATCATTTGTTTGTCTTTGATTAAAATACTGCTCACAAAGAATTGATATGTCTAGTTTTTATATGGTTTTACTCCCTAATTTAGCCCGATTTTACATGATTATTATACTTTGTTTAGTATATTTGTGAGCTAATTACGTGTTCGAGGTGCATTGCTCGTTTTTGCTACGTTTTGCAGGAATATAAGCATTTAAAGGTTTTTTCCTAGCAAATTAGCAAGCACCAAAGTCCAACAAGCTAATGGAAGCAAGATGGACCATGGAAGGACAGTATGGAGAATGACAAGCCAAGCATGAAGATTTGTGAAATGACTTGATATGCAAATGAGAAACCAAAAATGAAGCCCAATGCAAGGAGTCCACAACTCAACATATGATGCTCCTTTGGATGCTCATGGGATGCCAAGACTATGCAATTAACCGAAGAATTAAGGAGTTTAAAGGCATAGCATAGGATTCTCAAGCATTTAATTGAGCAATTAAGAAATAATAGCCGGGTTAGTGGAACCCCGATCGGGACTTGAAACGTAAGCATTCACAGACTCCAAACCCCGATCGGGGAATGGGAACCCCGATCGGGGAATGGGAACCCCGATCGGGGTTTGGGGTCTGTGAATGCTTACGTTTCAAGTTCCTCTCCCTATATAAAAGAGAGGGACCTCGACACTTAGAGGCATCTTTTTCATATCTTTTCCACCATATTTTACACTATCTTCACACATATTTCTCCCTTTCATTTCCCTTAGTTTAAGCACACAAGTTTTCTCTTAGTTTCATATTTAGTTAAACATTTGGTTATTACTTTGTTCAAACACTTTACATTTCAAAGTTGTAATTCAATCTTTCCATTCAAGCTATTTGGGTTATTTGTTCTTCATTTCCGAGTTATACTTCTCGATTGCGGTAATTCTAATTCTAGTTTTATGTTAGTATTCACTTTCGTCATTTACTTTACAAGTCATTTAGTTAATCGTATAACTAGTAAATCAAGATTTCATTGTTATTTACATTAGAATTATTAGTAGTAATTTCATTCACTTAGTATAACACATTCTATATTAACAAGTTGTTTTCTTTTGTAATTTCATATTCATCATGCTTATTATATCAAATACTATTAGTTTAAACATCAACATGAGTGAGTAGTTTCATTTGTCTAGGGATTAAGGAAGCCATGCATAATTAGTAAGTTGTAATTGTTAAAATAAGAATGAAATAATATTGATAATTTGTTTCCATCACATGCTTGTATTGTTTTGTTAATCTTTGTTTTTTGGCCTACATTGATTAAATTTATTAATTCATTCTATAAGTCGAGAGACACGGAATCGGATTAGACTAAGCATGTGTCGTAAGACGACTCTAGTCATAACGAAAATTCTCTAGAACTCGACCTAAGGTTGACACTAATATCGAGAGATGGATGTCTTTAGCCTAAACAATTAGCAACATTAAGAATTCCTATGTTTAACATGAGCATTTACGTATTTGCATGAGTGACCCGATTCCCTAGACTCTTTTAATATTATTCAATTTACATCATTTTTAGCTAAACATCAAAACTAAACCAACCATTAAACCGACTTTGATAGTAGTTTTTTCATAGCATTTCATAGCGAAATTCTCGTCTCCTTGTGTACGACCCCTCGTACTACATTAATTTGTGTCTAGGGAAATTTATCTTTGAATAGGTGTGCGACATAGCCTATCAAGAATATAAAAGGTAAACAAATGAATAAGACGAAGGGAGTATATGATATGAAACTAATTTTAAAGTAAAAAAGTGAGACGGTCTCATAATGTGAGACGGTCCTACTATATTAAAAGACAACTAGATTATTAGCATTAAATAAATTTTTTTCTATATAAAACTGCATCGTCTCACGGTGTAAGATCGTCTTATTATATAAATTGTGTTAATTTATTTAACAAGTTGTTTATAAGTTTAACATAAATATTCTAATACTCCGTACAAGTTAACTTCAAATTTCAGCTGTACTGAGTTTTTTAAAACTGAACTTATAAGATATGAATGCTTTTGAACTGAACTTATAGAAGTTTTAAATTTTATAAACGTATATGATTTGAACTGAACTTATAGGATCTAGATTGAATTTACGGGATCTGAACTTTTCTGAACTAGGATCTGAACTGTACCTTAAAAGGTCCGACTTTAAGTCCAAAAGAATAAGGCCTCCGAGGACATATTTTATATCAATGTATTTCATGGATATATATGTAAGAATTTGGATCAATTTCTTCGTATATGCTATAAATTAAAATGTTTTATGAGTAAATAAAGTTTAATATTTCCTCCTAATCTCTATATTCTTCCCTACTTTCTTATTCTAGTTTTCTTCTTTATTTTCATATTTTGGGTTGATTAGTGTGCTCCAAATTCAATTGATATGTGATACTGGAATAATGTGTTTTGTATGGTTAAAATTTACTTTATTATTTCTTGTACAATAAAAAAGGGACGGATATAGAGACTAGAAGGGAGTACAAAATATGACATGTTAGTTTTTAACAAAGTTATTAGTATCTTATATCTATATAGTACTCCCTCATATTCTCAATAACATTACTCATTTCTATTTTCGTTTATTTACAATATTTTCTCTATTTTCTTTTTTGGTAAGTGTTTGTGTGGTCCAAATTTAATTGTATGATGAGGTAATGTATTTGTGTGGTTCAAATTTAATTGTATGGTGGGGTAGAGTGTTTTCTTAATTTTTGTGGTAAAATAAAAGGGAAAGGTTATTGAGAATAAGAGGGAGTATTAAATTGGGTTGAAAAGCATGGGTGCGCCACATGGCATACGTAACCTTAACTACAGCACTATTGATAACAAAGTCATTAAATCAGAGGATAGTAAATACTCCGTACTACATAGAAATCAGCAACTTATTAGTTAATACTTCTATTTATTAAAATTCTATTTAATTCTAACTTTAACAAAAAAAAATATTTATGAATAATTTTTAAAATTAAACCATTAAATTCACCATGAAAAATCCTTTAATGTGAGTATAGTTTTCATCGTATTTATTAAAATATTTTTAAGTATTAAGAGAATTTAAATTAGTGTCTTGAAATTGTTTTTATTTAAATAAAAAGTGTATTTGGAAAATTATAAAACATATACCGTTAAATAAATACTTTTTCAAAGAGTTTGTTAAATGTTTGTGTCTTATTGATTGATGATCGATTACAATGTTTAGCATGGGTTTTATAATGACATATAAGACTCTTAACATTACCGTTATAAATGACGGTAATAATGAAGCGTCTTATCAATTCCTACACATAAATATGGGATAGTCCCGATACATCGTAATACCCCCCCTCAAACTGGAGCATGGAGATCAAGAATGCCCAGTTTGCGAAGAAGGAACATAAACTGAGAGGCGGCCAAGGCTTTAGTAAAAATGTCAGCTAACTGTTGATGAGTGGAGACATGGACGGGCTTGATAAGACGGGCACTGATGGCATCACGAATGAAATGGCAGTCGATCTCAATATGCTTCGTCCGCTCATGGAAAACAGGATTCTGAGCGAGCTGAATTGCAGACTGACTGTCGGAAAAAATATTAATAGGACAAGAGAAAGAAATTCCAAGGCTAGTGAACAATCCTTTTACCCATGTCAGTTCGCAGAGAATGGTGGCCATAGCACGATATTCGGCTTCCGCGGAGGATAGAGAAACCGTGTGTTGTTGTTTCGTTTTCCAGGAAATAAGAGATTGACCAAGAAAAACGACCCAGCCAGACACGGATTTGCGCGTGGTCAGGCAACCACCCCAATCCGAGTCACACCAGCCACTGACCATGAGTTCACTATCTGACCGTAACAAGATGCCCTGACCCGGACTTCCTTTGAGATAGCGAACGACCCGAAGAGCAGCATGTAAATGTTCTTTGCGAGGGTTACTCAAAAAACGAGACAAGACATGCACGACATATGAAAGATCAGGCCGTGTGACAGCAAGGTATACCAGGCGCCCAACAAGACGGCGGTATGATTCAACATCAGCTAAAAGATCCCCCGTTGCTGCTCCAAGGTTATGATTTTGTTCAATAGGAGTAGCCACGGGTTTAGCACCCAACAAACCAGTTTCAGAGATGATGTCAAGAGCATATTTGCGTTGGTTTAAGAAAATACCCTCCGAATTACGGGCCACCTCAATACCGAGAAAGTACTTCAACACTCCCAAATCCTTCATGTGAAAGCACTTGCCAAGATAATTTTTAAAAACTGAAATAGCAGTGGAGTCATTACCAGCAACAACAAGATCATCTACGTAAACCAAAACGTGGATACAGACCTCGCTGTGATTGTAGCTAAAAAGGGAATAATCGGAATAGGATTGGCGAAACCCATAATTTCGCAAAGCAGCAGCCAGCTTAGCGAACCAACATCGAGGAGCCTGTTTAAGCCCATAAAGAGACTTTTTCAGACAACATACCTTACCCTCTCGGCCCTGGCCAAAACCCGGGGGTAGCTTCATGTAAACCTCCTCGTCAAGATCGCCGTGCAAAAAAGCATTGTGCACGTCCATTTGATGAAGTTCCCATTTTTTGACAGCTGCAACAGCTAAAAAAGAACGAACAGTAACCATTTTAATGACAGGTGCGAAAGTCTCACCATAGTCTATGCCCTCGACCTGATGGTTACCAAATATCACCAAACGGGCTTTATATCTCTCAATACTGCCATCAGAGTGATATTTAATTTTGTAAACCCAACGACAGCCGAGTGCTTTCTTGCCAGACGGAAGGTCAGAAAGTTCCCAAGTAGCATTATCCTCAAGAGCCTTAATTTCATCTCGCATAGCCTTACACCAATCCGGGTCAGAAAGAGCAGCCCGAAAGTTGGGTGGCTCAACACCCGTAGTAATAGCTGCAAGAAAAACTTGGTGGTGCAATGAAAAATTTTGACTAGAGAGGTAAGTAGCGAGAGCATAAGGAGTACCTGAGGAACGAGGGGAGTCGGGAGAGGAGTCGGAGTCAGAGGATGCATCGGCGGTGGTTCCAACAATATATCCTTGAAGACGAGTGGAAGGAAACTTGGCCCTCTGGCCACGACCCATGTCAACCGGAGGCGGACATGAAGAGGGTTCCGGTCCATCAGCAGTAGTATCAGAAACCGTACTAGCCGAAACATTAGTGGGGAGACCGGTATTAAGCGTGGTATCCAAAAGGACCGAAGAGTCAGAGGGACCCGGGGTGCGATTTTGCTCGGGTTCAGGGGAGTGAAGTGAGGAAGAGGTTGTAGCATCCGGAAAGTAAGGAAAACTATGCTCATAAAAATAAACATCTCGACTCACAAAGATTTCCCAAGTAGCCAAATCAAGGACCTTCCAACCTTTTTTATTGTGAGGATAACCAAGAAATAAACACTTGCGACTTCTTTTAGCAAATTTATCCCCTTTGGTATTTAAATTATGTGCAAAACACAAGCAGCCAAATGTTCTAATATGGTTGTAATTGGGTGCGGAGCCAAACAAATGCTCATATGGTGTCTTATTGTGTAACAAAGGAGAAGGAGTGGGATTAATCAAATAGGCCGCAGTAAGAATACATTCACCCCAAAAAGAGATCGGAAGATGAGCTTGAAACATCAAAGCCCGAGCAACATTCAGAATATGACGATGTTTTCGTTCGACACGCCCATTTTGTTGAGGGGTGCCGACGCATGAAGTACGAAATAAAATTCCATTCACTCGGGAATAATCAGCCATGTTAAAAAATTCTGTCCCATTATCCGATTGCACATGTTTTACTATTGCTGAGAACTGAGTTTTAACCATAGCAAAGAAACTCAAAAACATATCTGTAACCTCAGTTTTGTCAAGAAGCAAATAAACCCAAACAGTTCTAGAATAGTCGTCCACAATTGTTAAAAAATACTTGGCACCACACGAAGACGGTGACCGAGAAGGACCTCATAAATCACAATGGATTAATTCAAAAATTGTCGAGGCTTTATTATTATTGGAATCAAAACTGCTACGGCTATGTTTTGCTTCATGGCAAATATCACAGATAATGTCGGAATTGGTGCGGGAATTACCAACACAAGGCAAAAATTTGACTACTTTGTTGGATGGATGGCCAAGACGTCTATGCCATAACTCAAAAGAATCAGAGCTCACCCGATGTATTGTTGGTTTAACCACCGCACGCAGCAAATAAAGTCCGTCCCTTTGCTCACCGACTCCAATCCTCGTCCTCAAAGAACGGTCCTGAATATGACAAGAAGTGTTAGTAAAACTGTAATACCCGTAAAATCATCAAATAAAATAAAAAGGGAAATTTAAAAATAATAATAATAAAGTATTATAAAGAATAAAATAATAAGAACTAAAATGGGAAACTAGTAGCGGTACAACTGTCACGTAACCTAGAATTTAATCCGACTTCGAGACGATAATCTAAAAACGCTTTCATCGTCAAACGGTAAAAGAATTTATAATAAAATATATTCCTCAAATTTATTTTAATAAGAGAAGAGCATTATATATATATATATATACACACACACTTACATTTAGCCCTAGTGTCGATATTAGGAGTCTCAAATTATATCGTCACGCTTCGTTTTCCGTGTCGCGGAAACCCGACACAACACTAAACGAAATCCTAACCACATCTAGCCTAGATACCTAGTCACCACCCTATAACCACCCTACATGCCAAGGAACCAATGCATGTTGAAGCATGCCCCTCTCTTGTCTACTTGGGAGCCGTTTATTCCCTTCCCCATATCCCTCTTTTTGTCTTTCCAAAACTTCACTCCAACACTCAATAAACCCTATAACTCAAGCTCCCACCAGAATTATTAGCTCACTAACACACTATCAACACAAAAAAAAAAAAAAAAGAGAAGAGAGTAGAGAGATAGAGAAGAAGAAGAAGAAGAAGAAGAAGAAGAAGGAGAAGCTAGGAGGAGGATCTTGCCCTTACACTAAGATCTTCACCTTATAAGGACTAAAATACTAAACTCTTAGCATTTCATTCTCATTCAACACTTAATCTTGAGTAAAACAAACCCTTAAACGAACTATAAGAGTCTTCATACATGCATGCAAGAACCTATACACAAACAATCATCATAGTGTCAAATCCGGAGGTTGATAATTAACAGAATACAAATACGACTTAGACTTATCTTATTGCTATGAAAAAAATATATGTCGTAGTTCTTCCTGTCTTTGATAAGTTTACAAAAGTTTGTCATAATCCTTTGAGTAGTTTGCAAATGAAAAATCATACAAAAAGAACATGATTCTGGACAAACGAATATGCTAGTCTCAATGTTTGTGTCTTAAAAAGTAACTTAAAAGATTAATTAGGACAAACCCTTTTACCACAATTAACTTCAATGAATATAGAGTATATTAGGCCCTGGAATCAACTCATTTGAATTTATAATCTTTGTAATATACTTAAAAACATTTTGTGACTCATATTCTGACCACTAGTTAAAGATCCGACCAATAGTACATCTTAAACATATTTTTGGCTAACATTGTATAAACATAAAAGTTGTTAGACTAAATACTAGACCTATTGGAGTTGGTTTCGTCCAAGAATATTGAGTATTTGATTTTATATGATTTTTTTCAACACAAAATGACAATCTGGAAATCTGATAAAATATTGTTCTTTAGATTGATAGTTGAGAATCTACCATTTTCGAATAGACCACTAGTAAATAAAGTTATACTAAATATAAATTATTGATATTTGACTATGATAAACTTTAATGAGATACATGCATGTTGGCCTTTTGAAAACCGATATTTCGACTATTTAAACACCCGAACCAGCCCAAAACTTTCTGTGACTCGGAAACCGTCACGTTTTACTAAACAGACATTTTAGAGGCCTTAGAGTCGTTTTTGGACTGCTAATATTTGACACTTAAAGTTGTAGGACATCTTAAGGAATCCAACCACACTAGTTTTACCCCAAAAAGTTAAGTAATGAAGGAGTTATGATGTTTTTAAGTCTCTGTTCAGAATCTGTAAAACCGTAGAGTATGTATGAGATAATGAACTTGTGTAAACCAAGTGTATAAGCTATAACTTGTTAAACTAAAAGCACCAACTTGATAAAATACTCTTAAATATTCTGACCATGAACTTAGTTTGATTTCTTAAGAATAAAACTCGGAACAAAACGTTCAAAATAGGAAACATAACAAAAACCGAGTAAAATGCATAAAACCATTTGAACTAGTTAAGGACCGACTTGAATAATTTAGTAACGAGTACTTTATGTATATTGTAGACTCGGGATTTGTAGAAGAGGAACTTTAAATCTAGACCAGCTCATAAGGTAAGGGAAACGCTTGTCCATACACTTTTCTTGAACTATTGAGTTTTGTTTCAAATGTTATATTGTGTATAATGTTTATAATGGTTGTTATTATAAGTTTGGATTATTGTGATGAAATATTGAAAAATGATTGATGTTATTCCATCCCTTGAAATGTTGAAATATAATAAAGGACTCATAACTTTTAAGAGTTTGAAAACCAAAACCGTTTGATCTTTTGTACAAGTTATGGAGATGGTTAATCTCAAGAAATGGATTTAATTGTGTGGAAATGGTTTTGATTTTTGGTTTGAACGGTTTTGGTAGAGGGGTAGGTTGTTCCCAAATAATAAAAGGGGACCTCCTATACAGAGCTTCTGGTGGGGGTTAGTTGATCGAGACCCCGTCCTCTTATCTTCCTCCTTGGGGTTGGCCCTTGGAGGGGTGTGCACACTCGGGATTTTTGGACAGTTATTGTACATGGTTTGGTGAACCCCGTCTTATCCGGACTAGGGCGAGGGAATCCTCTCCATACGGCCTCTATCCATTACTTACTAAAGAAAGTGAAGAAATGTTTTCTTCGAAGGAAAGTGTTTTAAGATTTGGAAGGACTAACTATTTTGGATCGGATTTCCTTATTTAGAAACTTGAACTTCTCAATGATATTCTACTTTCTTATGAATTCTAAATTTTAAGTAAAACTCTTATTTATTTATTTTTGGATTGTTTACCTTACTCAACATTATTGTTGACCCTCTTTTGTTTTTGTCCTTAATTGGAACTGCTATGACCACTATTGTGAGAGCAGATCGTGTGACAGGTAATCCAAGGAACTAGGACGTGGGAACCACGGGAGAGCGCGCGCGTTATTGTTTTTATTGGAAACCAATGTTTAGACAATTATCTTTATTTTGCATCATCAAACTTATTCGCTTCCGCAAACATTTGGATTTGGTTGTAATCGGATTTTACTCTTTGGTTTTTAATTCACGTGGACATTTACCCCTTTGAATTACATGATTTAAATACTTATACTACAATTGGTTCAAATGTGACACATCCATATTCCGAATTTTACATGAAAACTCTATTTTTAAATATAACGGATTATGGGGGTGTTACAAAAACTAATAACGCAATCCGTCGCGGAGACCAATTGGGACACTGACAGAAGATTACAAGTAAGACTGGGCACATATAAAACATTGCGCAAAACGAGAAATTCATTTAATCGAACCGTCCCGGCTAAGTTAGCCGACACACTTTGCCCATTGGGAAGTGTAACCGGATAAGGTGGAATAGGATGCGAGTCGGCTAACCACGTTTCATCTCCGGTTACGTGATGTGAAGCCCCGGTATCAATAATCCAATGAGGAGACATACCACTAAGACGGTCCTGAGATGATGACGGGATAGAAGACGAGCCACCAAGGAAATTAACACGGGCAGGAGTGCGAGAAGCAGCACGCTTTGCCTTCATCTCGTCGAGAGTACGGGGACGGTCTCCCCACCAGTCCGGAAATTTCTTCGACTTAAGGAAGCAATTGGTCACCTCATGACCCGAAGCATCACAAAAAAATGCATTTTAATTTTTGTCTGTCCTGCCTCTCGGCATCACGAAGTGCTCGCCAGTCAGAAACAGCGGGCATTACAGCAGCAGCAGTACCGCGAACGGCGAAGGCCATTACGTCTGTGACCTCAGGAGCCGTCGCGGAACCAGCAAGGAGTCGCTCCTCCTGCAACACCGCATGATACACACAGCTAAGGGACGGGAGGGGGTCAAGAGCAAGTTGATGATTGCGAATGGGTCCATAAAGAGACTTATCTAAACCCATAAGAAACTGATGAAGTCGCTCCGAGTCTTGTCGAGCGAGAGCGGCTTTGGTAACCCCACAATCGCACCCAACAGAATTACAGGAAAATGGTGGTTCGTGGGCAATTAAAACATCCCACAAAGTCTTTAAATTCCCATAATAAGTAGTTACTGACATACCTTTTGTTTGACGGCACTCATGTAATTGGGTTTTGAAATTGTGAATCTTTGCCCCATCAACAACAACGTATTGATCAGCTAACTCGGACCACAGAAGATGAGCGTCCTCCGTATCTGACACACTATCCCGAATATATGGGTCGATGGAGTTAAGTATCCATTGAACCACGGTACAATGGATGACTTCCCACTGACCGAGCATGAATTCATCAGTAGGCTTGGCGATCGACCCGTCACAAAAACCGAATTTGCGTCTTGATTTCAGAGACCGACGCATTGAACGACTCCATTCATCATAATTGTCGCTTCGGAGTTTGACATGGGTAATAGATTGTCCCGACCCTTCTTGATTAACAAGAGAGAAAGGTGATAAGGGATCAATTTTTTGAGGGGTTTCCTCTATGCCAACCATTGCCGTGAAAATGGAAGGGAAGAATTGGGGGTTTGATTTTTGTTTTTTGTGTTTTTAGAATAAGGCAGAGGAAGGGTTTAGAAAAGAGGGGTTTCCTGAGTCTGATACCATGTTAAATGTTTGTGTCTTATTGATTGATGATCGATTACAATGTTTAGCATGGGTTTTATAATGACATATAAGACTCTTAACATTACCGTTATAAATGACGGTAATAATGAAGCGTCTTATCAATTCCTACACATAAATATGGGATAGTTCCGATACATCGTAATAGAGTTATAGATGTTTGGGAGTAAATAAAATCACACGGTCAATTTTGTCTTCGTACTTGATAGAAGTTAGAAAAGAAATATGTAATCTGAATTAATAAATAGATATTCAAATTTAGATTTTAAGTTTGACGAGTTATGAGCATGTTTTATTAAAAAATAAATTAAAACTTGGATATCGTTTATTGGCGCTTTTTCATATTTATTAAGGACGTAGGTAAGCATTGAGAATTAAGAATTTTACGACAAACGTTTGTATTGAATTTTTTTTATAGTTTTTTTGTTTATATTTCTTTTAAAATTTTGAAAATGTATATTGTTACATAGCAATTACAAAATATGATGTAAGCGTTTGAGTAAGTTGAGTCGGGACCTTGTATATTTGACGTATACGCATCTTACTTCTAGCCTGTCACCCCCTAAAAAGGGTGTACCTAGTGCGCACCGAAGGTAGCGGCTGCGGATTCCATCGTCATCGAAAAAAAATGAGATTAGCCGTGAAATAATAGTACGATAATTTAAATCCAAACAAATCAGTTTTATTTTATTTGTTCTTTTATAAAATGTTTAAGTTTTTGTTTTGTTTTATTTTTGTATTTATATTTATTTTTATATGTTGCATATTTTCTACATTTTCTAACCCAACAATTATCATGAGAACAATGTTTTTAGCAATTTGATTGATGTACAAATTTCTTTTTCATTTGTTTTACCTATTCAGTGTTATAACTTTTACAAAAATAGTAATTTTAGCGAATCTCCTAGAATAATAAATAAAAAATATAAGAAGTATGTTTTTAGACTAAAATAAAGTAATTTAATACAGTATAAGAATGCATCATATATAGTGACCATTTTCATACTTTCTCCCCATTTACTTTTAAAACTAAAAAAAAACAAAAAGTAACATATGGATCTCGAGAAATATGGCGAAGGACCGTCTTCGAGAATCGATACCTTAATAGTTAATAAAACAGATGGGAAGGGGATAAAAAAAATGCAAATTATCATTAAGACGGTTACATCCGTTTTAAAATTAAGACAACTCAAAAATGTCTACGTGGGATGAATAAGAGAAAAGCAAAATACATTGAGAAAAACAAAAAAATTTGCCCTATATATCCATGTGGGATAGTATTTAACTCGTTTTATAATTAAGATTGCTATCTTTGTTCCGAGGAAGACTAGCTGAAACATGGAGGACGTAGTAGATAGCTAGTTTATTGGGTAATAACTAATTTTCCCCTTCAACTCCACCCTACCATATTAAGTTTTGCACAAATATTAAGAAGTAATTAAACAACTAATAAAAGTACAAATAGAGTGGAGTTAGTGAACCATTTAGTGGTAATTTGTGTCATTTAGTGGGCCATTTGGTGGCAATTTGTATAAATAACATGTTTACATTAGGACAAAAGAGACATTTGTGATTCTTTATTTGGAAAATGATACAGTGGAATTGAATGGATTAAAATGGAAATATGGTAGACTGAAATTGAATGGAGGAAGAAAAACATGTCATGATGTCATGCTTCTTGAGTTCTTGGGTAATCAGCGCAGAGGAGGAATCAAAAGTCCGGTAAATACTTCGCTTGAACGGATGATGTTAAAGTTTGATTCGAGGACAAAAATTAGAGGTTTTTTTTAATAATTTTTTTTGGACAGCGGTAAAAATGCAAATATATAATGTTTTGACTTTTGGAGGCATACAAATTAGATGGTGACGACTCGATTACGCTGAAACTTGAACGAAGGAATTGTAAAAATGACTTTCTAATCTAGTGCTAAGATTATTAATTGTCATCTAGATTGTCATTTTGAGACTTTAAGTTTAATAATTGCTTTCGAGAAACTGGTTAGAAAAGTATTTCCAAAATCATTGGAAAAGTATACCTTTATTCCATATTTCAACTGAAAGGATCTTACCTTGAGTTCGGTTGGGCCTGGCGTATAATCATGCTCGATCGGCTCAACCACATAATCACGTTCAGGTTTGGTAGGGCTTGAAGGTGGTCATGCTCGACTTTAGATTGTGCATAATTTAGATTTGATCGAGTTCGGGCCGAGTTTTTACTCAATAAATAGGCAGAGCCACGATAAGAAAAACGACCCATATGGGTAGGAATGTCAATGGGGGTGGGTCTTGGCGGGTCTCGCTCCACACCCGGGGCGGGTGCGGGTAATGATTTGACGGGTGGTGGGGCGGGGCGGGTATCAAAAGTGACATTCGTCGCGGGTCGTGGGGCGGGTGCAGGTATCACATGAGACCCGCCCCGTACCCACCTCGCCCCAATCCGCCCCACCACCCGCCTCGCATGTCCCCGCCCCGCTTATACCCGCCTTAATTATCTCCGGCTCAGCTATAGTATACATAAGCTAAGTAAAATTTTACAACAAAATGATTATTTTAAAAAGATAAAGGCTAAACTAATAAAATAAACTTGTTTGGTAGCTTATGTACTAGTTAATTGAATGTGAAATTATTTCATACCACTTTTCGGATACTATTTGTATAAGTCGTACGACACTTAATATGTTTAGATTCATGATTTGGTTTTTTTTTAAAAAAAATTATGAGGAGAAAGGTAATTTGGCGGGTTAGCGGGTCCCCGCAGGGCGGGCGCGGGTTTGAAAAGTTCAACCCGCCCGGGTCATGGGGCGGGTGTAGGTACGCTTTATAGTTCGCGGATGCGGGTGCGGATTACCCATCCTCCGCACCCACCCCACGCCATTGACATCCCTACATATGGGTAGGTCGGTTCGGGCTAAATGTGTGGGCCTATTTAGCTAGCCCAACTCTGGCCCTTATGGGATAAATTAGGGTATTGCGCCTAAATGGGCTTTTCGAGCCCTAAATTACGACGCAGCAAGCTAATTAGCATAATAAAAACATTGTTTATAAAATTTGTGCTTAATATGAAAAAGCGTGTATGAAATATTCTCAAAATAAAATAAATACAAAAACCATTACTTTAGAAGGCTTAATAAGGTACTCATAGACATGATTTATGTTATGTAAAAATTGTTTTTACTTCTCAATAAATTAAATATACACAACTTTTTAAAGAGTTGTTTATTAGTTTAACTCTATGTTAAGAAACTTTGTAAGTCAAAATATTAAATATCCCTCTATTAATAAATGTTGGTTGGGTCGGGCCAAAATTTAGAATCAAGTAGATTTGCTCATAACTACAAATAAACTAAGATAAGCTTACGCAATTAAACAACCTATAATTCACCAAATTTAGGGTGATATTCCCTCGTCCCGATCATTTGTTTACCATTTTCTTTTTAGGGCGTCTCATTCATTTGTTTATTTTTCTATAATAGGATGGTAGTCTATGAGTAATTTGATCACCCACAAAGGTCACAATGAGACTATTGTCCACTTGTCATTCACCAAGTACAACCACAAGTGGTACCCTATTATTTTCTTAATAATTGTGCAAAAAATAAAGGTAAACAAATGGTTGGGACTGGACGGAGGGAGTATATTGTTACAATTCACTTTGAATTTAATCCTCCAATATAATGCATGATTTACTTCCATAGTTCCATGCATGGTGAAATGGTTATATTACCTGTAATAAAATTTAAGTAGTAAAAATGACGACAACAACCCTAGAACTCGACTACTCAATCATTAAAACAAGTAAATAAATTCATAATTAAATGAGAGAAACGGATATGGGAGGAACTAAATTTACTGCTACGTAATATAATTAACTGTTAACAATAATCAGCTAATTAGATAATTTGAAATACACTTAATTGTTGTTGCAATGTATGATTGACGTTGATATGAAAGAAAATATGTAATGGTACTTATGGATGGTGATATCTATCTAGCAATTTGTGAACCGTTTTATATGACCAAATCAAGGTTACAAAAGTACCAGTTATCTCGAATAACTCTTGTATAATTTTCCTCCTACGAGTCGCATTTTTCTTCAAATATTGTTCTCACTTGTGACGGTATATCCGTCACAAGCTTGTCAGATCCCCTTTTACAAAGAGACAATTGTAAAGGCAAGTGGGGATCCTTCTTGTGAGTGAATATCCGACCGTCACAAGGTTGTGACTTATATATCCGTCACAAATGAGAATTTGGGTTCTTCATATTATCTCGTCATAAATAGTAGTCACAATCTCATAATAAACAGTCCAATTCACACGTTATTGAATTAATATTAGCTGACCAATTTCATTTCCTATATATATGATCTCAAATTCAAATAACGTATAACAATTACATAAAAATATAACTTTCATATCAAATACAACCAAGATACACAATTTTCAATACTTACAAAATTACAACTATGGAGACAACCAAGGCAATACTTATATTTACTTTACTTTCTCTTTTTATATCACTTTCATCAGCAATCGTAAGTGATTTCTGTGTAGCAGACTACCGTTTTCCAGTCGGACCAGCAGGGTTCCCTTGTAAGAACCCGGCTAATTTAACGGTCAATGACTTTGTATTCTCAGGCTTGGGTGTGACCGGAAACACATCAAATACCATGTTTAATTCCGCGGTAACTCCAGCAATTGACACAACATTTGCCGGGCTAAATGGCTTAGGTATTTCAATGGCACGGTTAGACATCGGTGTAGGAGGCGTTATCCCATTGCACACACACCGAGTATCCGAGGTTATCATAGTCATTGATGGCACTATAATTGCCGGGTTCATTGCCTCGGATAACACCGCGTATTTTAAGACATTGAATAAGGGTGACATTATGATATTTCCTCAAAGTATGCTTCATTTTCAAGTTAATGTTGGTGAAATTCCTGCACTTGCATTTGTAAG
Source organism: Heliosperma pusillum (assembly GCA_022085475.1). Taxonomy (NCBI): domain Eukaryota; kingdom Viridiplantae; phylum Streptophyta; class Magnoliopsida; order Caryophyllales; family Caryophyllaceae; genus Heliosperma; species Heliosperma pusillum. The sequence goes on from JAIUZE010066186.1 coordinate 71,448, forward strand.
CTTGGCAAGTGCTCATCCTGGTTTTATGTTTACTTCTGCTTCTTTGGGTTCTAATGATCTTCCTAGTGAAGTCATTGAGAAGATTACGTTGTTGGATGCTCAACAAGTTAAGGAGTTGAAAAACCTTTTCGGGGGCTCTAATTAATCATTATTGTATGGATTCGAGATTAGTTATGGACAGTGATACGACGATACTCGGTGTCATCACATCTCGGCGATACCTTTTCATATATTTTTGTGTAGCTTCACCATTTAAGTGGCGCTCTACAAATACTTTTGAGAGGGTGTCGTCAAGATTCGACAGTACCCGGTGTCGCTATCTCATTTTCCATTATTTTATTATGTTATTATGTCTAGTAAGTATAAGTACTCGTATATTGTCAGATACTATAAGTTTGTAATAAAATTTGTGTAAACCCGCCATTAATAAGACCTAACCAAATACTCAAAGATATTTGTATTATTATTATTCAAATATTTATATGAGTATTTTCGTTAGTGTTATATTTTTATATGAAATATGTATTAAATTGGTTGATTGACTACTTGAATAAATAAAGTCTCATGCATACGTTATTGACTTCTGTAATCTGTATGCATTTATAAATGTTGGATGGTTATTTGTGATTGACAAAAGAAAGAAAATAAATGGCGGCCTTATTGGTGACTTTTTATTAGAGAATATTATAAAATAGAATATTGTATTAGGAAATATTAACTAATATATTATCATTATTAGAAAATATTATAGAATACAATACTGTATTATAAAATATTAGTAATTTTTTTTTATCATTAGATATATATTAGCTAGATAATACCTAACTAATATATTATCTAATGATAATATATTTACTAATATATCCTAATACAATATTCTATTCTATAATATTTTCTAATACTTTTCATAATCTGTAAATAGACATATGGTGCAACTTTTTATCTTATATCTATATATGAAACTGGGTTGAAACATTGTGAATGTATTACCCATGTCACTTCAGCATTAAACACAAGCATTAGTTACAACTAAATTTATAAATAAATGTATTT